>KV744812.1:47328-139817 GCA_001692735.1 Lepidopterella palustris CBS 459.81 | reverse complement strand
AATCAAGGGCGGTGGAAGGAGGCCGAAGAGCTGCTTGTGCAAGTAATAGAGACGAGCAAGAGGGTGCTTGGGGACGAGCATCCAGACACGCTAACTAGTATGAACAACTTGGCGTCGACATACAGGAATCAAGGACGGTGGAAAGAGGCCGAAGAGCTGCTTATGCAAGTAATAGAGGCAAGCAAGAGGGTACTTAGGGAGGATCATCCAGACACGCTAACCGGCATGAATAACTTAGCGTCGACATACAGGAATCAAGGGCGGTGGAAGGAGGCCGAAGAGCTGTTTATGCAAGTAATAGAGACGAGAAAGAGGGTACTTAGGGAGGAGCATCCAGACACGCTAGCCAGCATAAACAAACTCGCCCTTACGTTAAAGTCCCAAAGTCGCAACAAAGAGGCTATCTTTCTGATAAAAAATTGCTTCGAGCTACAAGAAAAGATTCTTGGCCCTCAGCATCCTTACACAGAGGCTTCGCTTAAAACTCTAAATAAGTGGCGGATGGAGAACCTACAGGTTGAACTTTAAAGCGACTTTATTTTTCAGGTTACGTACTTGTTTCTTCTAAGCATAGTCTGGAAGAAATTATTTTATAGACTCTAGTGCAAATGTGAAGCAGATCTGCTATGTGAGCGTTATTATACTCAGATATCTTCAAGTGGCTTCGAAAATATGTGTATTTACTGTAGGTGGTAAATTAGGGCTCAAGGCACCAGGTTTGAGTTTCGAGTATACATATATAGTCGTGGGATATTGCTTCAATTAGTATCTTAAATCCATCGAGTGGTTCTTCTATCTTCCAGGCTTTGTCCACGAGCTAGAGATACTTCCCGTACACTAGAAACCCACTCTACCTAAAGCACCAGCAAGGAATCGCTGCGGTTCATCGAGCTTCTTAAAGCCAGTCAATTGGAACTGGAGTTTTCCAGTACACGTCGACTTCCAGGGCTGTTTTTATTAATGCCGGCTTCCACATATATCAGCGGTCGGTCATCAACCAAAAACATTGAATCGCGATAGTGAGAGAGAAGAGTCGTAGTGGATTTAGTTGCGTACCCTTGGCCGACGAATCTGAAACAAATTGATAGCCAAACATGATAGTCTGGACTGCGGGTTCTAGAGTTGGGTCTGCGGCTTGTGCACCGCGTAGGCGAACCGTAAAGGCTTTCTCGAATGGAAAGGAAACGGATGTTATTCTTCCCTCCATCGTGTAGCATTTTCATTACTCCAAATAAAAATTGAAATAAAATAAGTCCGGAGAGTTCCTTTCAGCGGCTGTTAATAGGGTAAGGTGCAAGCATGGAGTTAAAATGATAGCTCCCATGAAAGTAATTAAGGTGATTGATGAATTTATAGTGGATATCGAGCAAAAGTATTGAGCTATATTATTCTTAAACGCTTCATTACCCTAAAATAAGTGGCATTTTGAGCACTACAGGTCTTCGAATGCACCCTTCGGCCTCGGACGTTATGACTCTGAAGGCCGGTGAGCGGAAGCAGGAGGTAAATATGGCCGTGGCAATGCGAAGGACGCTTGGATGGTAGATTACTTATTCGGGTAATTATTAAGGGCTTAAAAAGCTATGCATAGAAAAACTCGTTTTGTAGAAGTAGTAAGTAATCTATAATCTTACTATTTAGTCGTGTAATATATAAGCGCCTTAAAAATTTTCGCATTTCTTTTATAAGAGCTTACTGGGAGCCTATTTAATAGCTATATCTAGGTTAACTGTTTCGAGTAACGGTGGTTTAATGGTTGGCTAGTAGTTTACTAAAGGTTTACTGAGGCCTATCTTTTTATTAGTAGATACGATCCTGCCCTTGCTATTTCTACCTAGCTACGGAGTCCACGGGTGTATATATATATATATATACTATAGTAGTTACTTTTTTGCCCTAGAAGCCTGTAGGTTGTTTAAATTACTTGAATTTAAAGCTTTTGGGTATATGGTGTTGGTATGGCTGCGAAGCTCCTGGGAAAATGTTATTCTATACCGAGGAGAAATACTATATATGAGATAGTTGGCCAAAACATCTCGTCAATATAAACTAAGCTATAAACTATATAAACTAGTTTAATTACTAGCTATCTTAAAATTAGCTTAGCCTAATAGGTAATATATTTTACTAAACTAGTTAGTAATTTAAGAAGCAAACTAGCTATTTCTAGCAAATATACGGACTTCACGCTGTTAATAAGACAAACTATAGAAATACAGGTTACTTACGGCCCCTACAAGACCTGTTTTCCCCGCATGGAGGTGTGGATTGCAGAAGACCCAAATTAGCATTGGAATGGCGTTCGTGTTTCAGTCGCGTTCAATCCACACCTTTGGAGCCCAAAAATTACTCAAATGGATAATTTTTGGCGTATCTTTTGCGCTAACTGGCGGGAGACTTGGAATTAATCTAACCTTGGAATCCCTCATACACTTCTCCACGGACCCAGCTATTCCACTCCGTCTTCTCTGTTTTATACAACGACTTCTGTCATCAAATTTTTAGGCCAAAATGCCTTGTCAACACCATTCGTACGCGTTCCAACGTTATACTTCAACTGGACTGGGCCGTCTGGAAACTTCAATATGGGGGCGATCGTCCGAATTGTCTTGCCAATTGCCCCCGAGTGGCGGTCCTCGAAAAACTCTGGCTTGAAAAGAATTGAGCCGCTGTTCTCGTGCAACATTTGCAGGTATCGCGGGATTGTGTACAGCATGTTGTGGTTGTGACGGAAGACCTGTTTTCCGTTTCGTACCCAAAGTTCTTCCCAGACAGCAGCTGGATAAACACCACAGCTGTTAACTAACCATTGAGAGTAGTAGTTTAGTGCGATCTGCAGATCTGTGTGAGCTTTCTGCGTATTGAGCTAATAATCGCGGGGGAACATACATCTATGTTGTATGATCCACCGCTGGATCCACGCCGCAATAGAGCGTTGAGAATGGCGACAACACCACAGACTCCGGTGCAATAGTCGGAATTGGGAAAGACGGGAGTGACTGGTTCATCATTTCCCATTGCCCGTCCGAACTCCATTGAAACGCCACAGTTCTGCGAGAGACGCTGTCAGTCACACACTGGCAAGCAAGCTCAGAGTTGTCTCGCATACCGCGTCACTTATTTGCTGCCATCCGCTCCGGTACGACCATGGCCCTTGCCACCCATAACAGTTTTCTCGAACAACAATCAGCCCTCGTTCCCGGCCTTTACAGAGATCCAAAAATCCTTGTTGCGAAAAGCCGTACTTATCCAGTACTCCCGGCCTATAGCCTTGAACAACTACGTCCGCGTCAAGCACAAGGGCGCGGAGCTTCTCGCAATCTTCCTCTTTTCGGAAGTCAAGGTGAGAGTTCCATTTTCCCCAACTGAGATCACAATGTAGAGAAGAAAAGTCAGTAAGATGCGGAGCGGTGACCCGCATCACACTGGCACCCAGCTCAGCTAATCCACGAGTAATTGCGGG
The DNA here is from genome assembly GCA_001692735.1 of Lepidopterella palustris CBS 459.81. Lineage (NCBI taxonomy): Eukaryota > Fungi > Ascomycota > Dothideomycetes > Mytilinidiales > Argynnaceae > Lepidopterella > Lepidopterella palustris. Next base: position 136,354 of record KV744812.1, on the reverse strand, counting down.
TGCTGCAATCACTCGAGTCAGATCCAAAACCTTGAGGCCAGCCAACGGGCGCTGAGCAGATGTCTCGGGAGAGTCTGGCCACCAGCAAGCCGGTTGGTTCGCCAAAGGGACATCATGGATTTCGTAAAGACCGACATGAGCGTTGGCCTTTCCGTGCTCGCTGTTTTGGTACTCTTCTGGAGTCCAGCATATTGTGCCAGCTTGCTTGTACTCGTCAGACGCTAGCCTTTGAAGGTCTTCAGAATTGATTTGTGCAATCTTCTCCTCAAAAGGTTTCCAGGACTCTTCTATTTTCGTTACGTCTCTTTGTGATGGGAGTCCCAGACTTTTTAGCATTGGATCAGGATTCATGCTACCTGAGAACGATTAGAAATCATGATATCTGCGCCTTCGCATCTCTGCTCTCCTACCATGAAGATGGAAGAACTTCCTGTCCCTCGTCCGATAAATGTTGGTCGTTGACTGGCGGTGGAAACCAATTGCCGGATCATGAATATCCCAATTCTTGAAGTACTTCTCAAATTGGGCCTTTCCCTCTGGAGTTTTCGCTGTAGCCGTCGTCAAAGCCTCCCCTTTCGGATCAATAGTCCACAGAAGAGCGGACATGATGAAGAGCTGGGCATGGTCACTGTACTAATCAGCATCTTTCTGGACTTAGAGGAGTCACCTACGTATTCACAATAACCTTCTGGGGCTCGATACCATATTTAGATCGTAACAACGCATTGATCATTGCCGCTTCTAGACCCTTCAGAGAGGATATACTCTCTGCAAAGCGCCAATTGATTGGAATGCTCGGTTTGTTATTTCCTTCGAAATGGACTTTCTCCGCGCATTCTTCAATATTCGAAGGTAAAGTGGGTGCGATTAGAGGGTTCAGTATGATTCCGTTCAGAAAGAGCTCCTTAGTTTCCTGAGGCACCGAGTAGCCTGTAAAATGCCTATTGACGCCATTGGCATGTTCCGCATGCCCGTTGGAATCCATATTGAACATATAGTATTGCAGTCCAATCAATGAGAAGTTCCGTTTGGGGATTGCTTTTGAGAAGCACACTTCCACAGATGGGACTTTGTTGATGAAATCAACTTATTCGGTCTTTTCGCAGCGGATGTAAATAATACGTTCTCCAGCCGATGGTCAGGCATCTTAGAACTGCTAAATAGAGTAATGCTATTAAGGAGGTAACAAGGTGACCTCGGTCAAGACGAGGCAAAAGGACGCGGTACATGAAACCAAACTCGAAGACCATGACTCGACCACACCATCGCCAACCACATTAGTACCCACTCAAAACCTCGGAGGTACTCCACCAGTAATTGAATTCCAATGTGTCGTAGGAATGAAGCTTTAGCCTCAGTGTGAACCACATATCCAAGGTAGTTACCCGTCCTCGGTAAGTCGCGGCAAAGTTATGGTCGGGTTGAACTTCTTCAAACTCCAGAATATTCTTTCTTCTCACCTTGATAAATGAAATTTATTTTGCAATTGTTGTCATGTCTCCTGTAAATTATGAAAATCGTTGGCAGCAGCAACGCGGCACACGACCCGTTCGCATTGCCAACTGCTCCGGTTACAAAGGTGATTATTTCGTCCTTCACAGTTTCTATGATGGACCTAATTATGGCCTTTATAGCGGATCCTGGATATCACATGCGGCTTCAAGCACAACTAGGAGACGTGGATTTCATTACTGGAGACTATTTGGCTGGTGAGGATTAGAGACATGACTCCCATATCCGCAGGGATGGCAGCCGTGTATCCATACCAATTCTAACGTATTCTGCTATACAGAGGTCAACATTGCAGAGAATGCGGAGGCCTATGCTGCAGGAAAACATCCTGGCTATGAACTCAGTGCATGGGACGGGCTTGAACAGACTGTGGATCTCCTGGCAGAGAAGCGCATCAAAGTCATCATCAACGGAGGAGCTCAGAATCCAAAGGGACTTGCAGAGAAAACACAACAGCTTGTCAGTCTATTGCGCTAGAAAGAAGCCCTCGTTGAGTACTTACCAGTCTTATCAGATCAATGAAAAAGGCCTCTCCCTTAAAGTGGCCTATGTCGAAGGCGATAATTTACTCCCCATTATATATGACATTAAGAAGAACGGCCTTCCCCATTTAGACTCTGACAATTCTCAAGTCAATATCGCTAAGGACACCCTCGCACTTCTAGAAAGCGAATCCAAACCCATCGTCTCGGCCAATGCTTATCTCGGCGCTCGAGAAATCGTCAAAGGTTTAGAACTAGGGGCAGATATCATCATTGCCGGAAGAGTGGCCGATGCATCTCCTGTAAGACCAGGTCTTCCTCATATCGAACCCATGACCCACTACTTCTTCCTAGGTCATCGGGGCAGCATGGTATTGGCATTCATGGTCCGATACCGACTACGACAGACTAGCAGGTGCACTTATAGCAGGCCATTTAATCGAGTGCAGTGCATACGTGACCGGCTCAAACTTCGCCGGTTTCTACGAGTATCCACTGGATAGCCTTTACGACCTCGTCTTTGGCATTGCGGAGGTGGACAACTATGGCAGCTGCGTCATCACTAAGCATGAAAACACCAAAGGCATGGTCACTGAAGATACGGTCAAGTGCCAGTTTCTATACGAGTTGCAGGGTAATATTTATTTGAACAGCGATGTCAAAGGTATACTCGACGATGTTAAAGTTGAAGAGGCGGGAAAGGATAGGTGGGTTGTTTTTCTCGAGCGCACAATACTCCCTTCCTTCCCCGATCCTAGATGTTCACAATTTCCCATAGAGTCCGTGTATGGGGCATCCGCGGCGCACCACCTCCCCCAACCACTAAACTCGCCATCTTCTACCGCGCAGGTTACCAAAGCGAGATCCTTGTAAACGCAACCGGATACGCCACGGCAAAGAAATGGGACATGTACGAGCGCATGATGCGATTCGGGTTAAAGCGCCGAGGGATCTTAGACAAGTTCGATGTGCTTGATTTCCAGAGGTATGTTAAACGCTCCCTCCCACTACACAATTCCGTGACCAATACCTGATGCATGATGTGCATTGTCGGATGGATAAACGTATTGAGGACCACCACGGCCTTTTGGGCACATGGTGAATGGCGACCTCCCCAAAAACAACCCGGAGTGACACCATGGGTTTCGTCCATACGGAAAGATCTTTGTGCAGTCCTTCCCTCTTAGCCACCCTATACTTCCGCGTTGGACAGGACGGAAACTGAATACCTATAGAGTCGGTGTCCCCCAACCAAACCCGCGATCTCAACTCAATAGCACAACATACCTCCGCATCTTCGCCGAAGCCTCCGATCCGGCCATTAACATCGGCCTCGCGCAGACAATGAGCGAATTCGCTATGCAACACTTCTCTGGTACCTTCTTCCCCACCCCTAGTATCCACCACCACTTACCCCAACCAGGCTTCCACAGCTCAATGGACCAACGCACCGCCATCCCCAAACCCTACCTATCGTACTACCCAGCCCTCTACCCGCAATCCTCCCTCCATCCCTCCATAACCCTGCTCTCCCCCTCCCCCTCCCCCTCCCCATCCTCTCTTAGCACAACTCTCAAAACAACGCCCCCACCAACCTTCTCCCCCCTAACCCCCCGCCTAAGCTACAACACCCACCTCCCCATCCCCCTCACCACCCGGACCCGCCCAACCCCCCTCGGCACTCTCACCCTCGCCCGCTCAGGCGACAAAGGCTCAAACATGAACATCGGCTTCTTCATCCCCACCTCTCTACCCTCCGCCCTGCCTCCCTCCCTCCAGCCAGCCGCTTACGCCTGGCTCCGGACCTTCCTCTCAATAAGTAAATTAAAAGAGTTAATGGGAGACGATTGGGATGACGGGTTCTGGGTCGAGAGAGTCGAGTTCCCAGGGATCATGGCGGTGCACTTTGTCGTTTATGGGATGTTGGGGGGTGGCGTCAGTGGAAGTAAGCGGTTGGACGGGTTGGGGAAGGGGGTTGCGGATTGGTTGAGAGATGTGGTTGTTGAGGTGCCGGCGGACTTTCTGGATGCGTTGGGGAGCAAGGCGGAGCAGAGAGGTTATATGTAGTGGATGTCGTGCAAGGGTGGAGTAGGCAGGACGGAGGGGATGAGTTAGAACTGGTACTTTTCAGAATGAAGGCTCGCGGGGCCGGGGGAAAAGGTGGCACAAGATGAGCCATTCTTCCTAGTTATGAAATTACATACCGAAATGTAGAGTAGCAATTTCAGAATCCTCGTGCACATACGAAATCGCTCAAAGGACTTCTGGAGGTCTTGGGCGCATATCGAATACCATGCTTCTACAACGACATGACTGCCGATGGACTTCGAGCCTTTACGCGCATGCATCTCATCCAACGCCTCTTACATGCGCAAAGACTACAGAGATTTGCAAGGAAATGTAAAAGCCCGTTTTAACGTACTGTAATTAAAGCTCTTACTACATTGGTGAAATCGTTTGGAGGACTTCTAGGGAACTTAGGGGCGTGGTATTTGACAGGTGCCTGAGTAGAAGTATGTTTTTTGGTCTTCTGTCAACCTGGGTGGTTTGGCGTGCCACTCTTTTCCCGCCCTGCGGGGAAGGAAAGGTCGGAGGGTCGGAGGGTCGGTGATGTGAAGTTGGAGTAGGGGAGCTGTAGCATGGTTGGAGTAAGAGGGCTACAGCAATGTCAGGGTAATTAACGGTGAGAAAAGAGCTTCGATTCGATTCGCAAGTCTCCACCTCGAGCTCGAGGACTTTTGTTTGGATGTCGTGGAAGTATTCCTCCGTTCTAGCAGGCGCGTAGTCAGCCTGTCGTACTGTAGTGTTGAGGCAGTTGTGTTGCTGAGAGTATGATTGGTCGACCATCTGTACCCCTCTGATTGGATAAACGCTGCATGTGTTTGGGTTGGATGTCTCAGATACGAACAGCCACCCGCAACAGAACCGGAAAACAGAAAACGATATTGTATCCAACTGTGGGGGAATGGGAAAAGAGAATGCCGGCTCGTCGGCAAGCAAGAGGTCCATGGAGCAACCAAAAGTCACTTCGCACTACTCAAAATGGAAAGAAAGGAGCGAAATAAGTTGCCTCAATTACTCGGGCGAGACTACCTTTAAAAATATACAAAAGAAGCGAAGTTAAGAGACGAAGAAAATCCAGTCACCCCATCCATTCGTATCCTTGCGACCGGGTTCAAATCCCTGAGTCTATAAACAAAAGAAAGACTCTCAACGGGAAAAGTGAGCGTAAAGGGTATATCGCGAACCAGCAAACCACTAGAAACCAGCGCGTCGCGTCTGGTGAAAATAAAAATAAAATAAAATGAGTAAGAGCAAAGGTGCTGAGACGACGAGCTTGCCTCCCATAAGATGTGAAATTACATCATTGAAATTTCAGGCTTCCAAACCCAATAAAAAATCAGAAGACACGCTGAGAATGCGAATGCCCGCAGCGTGCGAATCCTGGCATCAAAAGACCAACCAGAGACGTGAAAACTTGATGGAGAAATGATAACCATATTACACTACTCGCCACGTCCCCAAACCCACCATTTTATGACCGTTACGTTGATATAACATTCTTCCTCCCACTAGCGTCTTCAGGGAAGAAGCCAAACACAAAGCGGAACAAATCCCGCATCCAAGAGAACTGCTCGCTCCGGCCCATCCATTGCACAGCCTGCGCCACCTCGCCCGCCGTCAACCGCCTCGGTGGTACCGTGTGGGCATTCCGGAGTGCCGGGTCTGAGCCTACAAGTTTCTTGTAAGACTCCAGCAGCTTCGTCTGCCAGATTTGCGATCCGAATGAGTTCGACGGCAGGCTCCTGACATAGGGGGGTAGGGGTTGTCCGCGCTGGTATCCGGCATTCATTGCTGCTTTGATGATAAGGGCCTTGAGGCGGACAAGATGTGGATCTTCGCGGCCTGCTGTGGCGGTGGACGAGGTGCGCTGGGATGATTCTGAGTAGCCGGAAAAGGTGGACGCAGAGGAGGACCAGCGGTTGTGCGTGCGAGTGGTGCTATTCTCAGGACCGAGGACAAGAATATTGGGGACATTCTGCTCTTCAGTTGGAGAGAGCTCTTCTCGGTCGTCGAAGATGGTCGTGGGAGTTTCGGGGTTCATGGAGACGGCACTGTGGTAGCTATTGTCGTCGATGGAGGACGAGTGTTCGGATAGCGAGCTTTGGCTCAGCGAACTCTGGCTGATAGAGGCAGGAAAGGTGTATTGGCTTGGTCGAGGTGTTCCTCTTTCGGGTCGAACTTGTGTCCAGCCCTCTCGGAAGAGGTCGCAGAGTTCCCAGCAGGCTTGCACTGCTGACCCCAAGATTTCTTCATCAGGAGGCTTGCCATCTCTAGTGTTCTGTCGTATACTAAACAACATTTCTGCGAGGGACCAGCATGCTCGGAGTAGCGCATCGGTCTCCTCCGGTAAGGATGTCCGTTGTTTCATAAGTCTGTGGCATAAAGTCAAATAAAAATCCAGTGTCCGTTCTCTAAAGGCTTCGGGTAACTGCCGGTCGTGAGTATTGTAGAGATGGTTGTTCAACTCAAAGCTGACCCGAAGGACAGAATCCGATACTTCATCGCCTCGTTGTCGGACCTCGAATAACGCCTGACAAAACTCCCTGCATAGCTCCAACGTCGGCCGCACTTGACTGCCGTGGTCCTCGTTCCTGCTTTCGTATAATTTTTGGCAAAGTCTCCAACAACTGCGCCAAGCCTGCTCCTGCGTTTCGGCCTTCCCACCAGAAAATTGGAACATTCGTTCCCGGTGATTCTGGCTGAGCCGGGCCAAAGTGTTGCAAAGAGTCCAGCATTCGCTCAGCGCATTTTTAAGGGATGCGATTTCTTTTTCCGCCTCGTTGATATCCTGCAGTGCTTCGCCCATTGTTTGCGTCGCTATTGTTTGCGTACCCATGGACATTACCGAGCTCCCCGTCACCGAGATTGCGTCGTCCTGGGTACTGGTGCCACCGTCCTCTGTTTCTGCAATGTCTGGGAGCACGAGTTAGTGAGGGCGACAACAATAGGATCAAGTCATGATTCACCTGCTAGACTTGAGCTTGCCCTACTCCGCCGTCTCCACTCGTCTTCCACTTCCTGGCGCGTTTGCGCACGCGGAGTAAGCCGCTCCGCGGGCCCGGGGGGCGGTATTGAGGTGTTGATCGGAGACGTGTACATGCCTGGTATTCGCTGCGATTGCTCAGTCACAATGACTCCTAAGCCCATTAGGCGTTTCTGCCATACCTTTTCATCAGGTGGCATGCTAGACTCTGGAGTGGACGGCGAGACCACAGTGTTGTCAGATTTGTCAGTTTCAACCGGGGAAATGACAATCGCCTTTCGAGGTTGCTAGAAAATTCGACGTCAACAAAAGCTCCAAAGTAAAGTCTCCCGGAGCACCCACGAATGTTTTGAAGTCTGATGGAGCATGAATTACAGATTGTGGAGCTTCGTCGGAATTAGACCGTGCTCTTGTCGCAGGGATCATAGTGGCAAGTTTTGGAAGCTGCGAAACAGTCAGACTTCAATGTATCCTAAGACGAAAAAGAATGCCTTCACCAACCCTTCCGAGACTGCCCTGGCTAGACGGACTGGTGATATCCTCCATATCAGGAGACCTGATATCACTTAGTTCGTCCTCGCTAGGTGGGTTTTCCTGCGCGTCATCTTCTATCTGTAGAGTGCTCAGTAATCTGGTTCTACACAAAGCTCTGTCGTATTTACCTCGGTCGAGTTTGTGCCATTGCTGTCGACGGGGGAAGGATCTACGTGGGTTGGATATGGACTCGGTGGCGGTTGAAGGTGGTCAGAGGTAGTGCCAGAGGATCTTGGAGAATCGGCCATCAGCAATGTCGTGTGAAGACGCGTAGACGTGACCTCTCACCTGTTGGAGTACATGGAGTGGGGGAACGGAGCTGGCGAGCTAGGAGAGTCTGTATATGGGCTGAAAGCAGACTTCAGGCCTTGCGTAGGGGATGGCATGAGCTGCGTCACCGTTGCCATACTCTCGACTGACAACAATCGAACAGCGCCAGACCTGCACTGCTTCAACGAGTCCTGGAGCAGGACTCTGTAGGTCGACAAAAAGGCTACCTGTCAGAATGGGAGGGCCTGCACAGAAAGGTTGGCGAAGCAAGGCTGTTGGACCGTTTCCCACGGCGAATCAGGTTCGGGAAGCCTGTGAGGAGGGATGGGGGATGCAGTGAGCGCGACCGGCGGCAAGCAGTGGGCTTAAGAGCAGCAATTGCGGTGTGTCGGTCGTGTTTGGACGGGTATGGCAATGGATGCAGATGTTGCAGGAGTCTTTTGGATCTGCTCGGTCGAGTAAAGTCTGTCTATGGTTTGGATGCAACACTTTCCGTGGCCCAGCAGGCCCCCGGTGTGTGCTCCTTCGTGCCAGAAACTAACCCTTCTGCGGCTTCTGCCTCCTCCACGACCTGTCCGCCCAGCTGTCCACCCACCAGCTCGAGGTCCAAGTGTCGGTCGAGCTCATCCGTGCATTGAAGGCGGCCGCATCTTGGCTAGGGCAGCCCAATAAGAGGCGGTTTGAGGGCTCCTCAGGCAGTCTTCTCTGGGATATAAGCGCCGGTGGAGGTGCTTGGCTACAGGACCCGCTCCCCTCTTCCCCCGTGCTTCCCATCAAAGCCGTCCTCACTCTTCACTAACTAAATCACGGGCAAGCTCACGATCTGTGTCGGGATGTGCTAGGCTTGGATCAGGACCAGCGCAGCGGAGCTGGGAAAGCCACCAACAACGGCGGATGTGGACCATCTACTTCCGTAGGGCAAAATCTCCGCGTCTTGAGTCAAAGAATCACGAATCTCTCAACCGAGCAAAAACCAATATTCGCTATGGGGCTGCAAACCCACGATGCCTGGCAGAGTTGGGGGGAGCTTCGGCAGTTTCAGGCTGGAGGGCTCGAGGGCTGGTGTGCAACCTGCATGAGCTACTGCACGAACGCCCACAACCACCTCGAACCCTCACCACATTCGAAAATATCGAGCCCTCTCGAAGCCGTCAAAGCCGTCGGACCGTCAGATAACTGCAGCCTTGCGGCAAGGTCTTCGTCCGTCTGACTGTCATCAGTCTGTCACGGAGCCTGCTTCGAAGTGACCCGCAGAATACGTGGCGCTCCAGCGCCAAATGAACAGAGTGACAGTGTGCTGGGTCTTCGTAGACGCGAGAGAGCGGCTTGCGCGCCTCCTGTGCCTCCACGAGAGTCAGTATGCGGGTCATTGATCGTCTTTGACCTTGTACGAGCCTCCAAAGGTCTCCTCTCCAAGTCTCCATCTGCCAGCATTGCTCACCAAGGACTGGCTCAGGATCGAGTATAGTTGGTTATATGGACTATAGCCGGGGGCGGTAATGCATGTCGTTTCTCGCCGTCTCTCTCGGAGGTTCAAGCGAGGTTGAGGTGTTGAAATGTTGAAGCTCCGCCTCTCGCCGTCCATTTTCTTCACTTCTCCAGCGTGTGCCAATTCATCCGTATCGAACAAGGGTCGGCTCCTCTCTTTTCCAAAGACCGCGCTTGAATTCCCGCGCCTGAGTTGCTTGCGGCAGGAATGATTGGGGCTCTGCTTGACTTGCATTTATGGCTCTTCAACTCACAGCCAGGCTGCAGAAAAGGTCACCCTGTTGCAGAACGACGAGATGAATTCGTCTGAAGAAACTTGGTGTGTTCTGATGCGGAGAAACAGATTCATCGTGGCTGAACCTTGTCCTCACATCTCAACTAGTCCATCGGTGAGGCATTTGCAGCCGTGCATAGATGTGGGCGCTTATTCCAGCTACATCTTTGGCAAAACCCATGCATATACCAACACAGCTAACAATTTCGTTAATCTACCGTCGTGAACGAAGCATTGATCATGTCACATTTTCATCCTGGTCTTCAACGTGTATGCACACGTAGCTCCGCTGTCTAGCCCGAGGTTTCAACAGACGGTCTGGTTATTCCACTATGTATTCTCCACCTCGAATATCGGAAGAGTCCAACTATCCACGGCAAATACTCCAGTCAAATTCCTGAAGCATCATCGTCTATCATCGTAACTCTGCGGACGTGGGGGCGTCAGGAATCTGCCTATCTCCTGCCGCGGAAGCATTGGAGTCTACCTAATCCATTGTTACACAACATCTGAGGCTTGTGGCATTGTGGCAGTTCGCCGTTATGTTCCCAGAAAGAGCAATATACAGAACCTTCACATATTTCCTGATAACTCTCCACTCAGCCTACTGCACGGCCTACTGACCGCATATTACAACTCAGCGCCACCAACAAATTCAAAGGCAGTGCAGTTGCTCTGCCATTCACTATTCTTCACACATGGGTAGTTGCCCGTCCGAACTTTCTGCATCGTTTCAGCAATCCTTCATTCCTTCGTGTGGCGCGTCAGGCACACATGTACAGGCTTCAAATCCTGCAAACGTCCCACGTACTACACGAATTGAAAGCATCAAAAGGCGGAAGGCCAACGCCCTCTGCCACCCTTCGCTTGCTGACGCCGGCTTTTATCACCAGATAACCAACGCCGAGCAGATGTGTGTGTGAGCTGTCATTCAAGTTGGACGTCATGCTTTGGTGAAAGGTTTCATGGTCAGCATTGGGCGTAAACGCTCGGAAATGTCAGATTGAGGCTCAACAGTTCAGCTCTGGTGGAATTGCATCACTTCTGTCAGTCCTTGTTGTATGGTCCTCTTGTTCTCCTTGTCTTGTTGCTGACACTCATGACATCGTCTCAAGTTAACCTGAAGTCCTTGCAAACCCCAAATGCCATTTCAACGATTCTTTCGACAGAGTTGGAGCTGATATCTAGGCTATCGTCAGCATACTCCTACGAAGGGATGGCGAGCTACTAAACTTAACACACGGGTTAAAGAAAGGCCATGGCCATCTCGGACGCTTTCATCCACACCTCTGCTCTCAAATACCTCGGTCCAATTCAACAGGTCTCATTGCTGTTGAGAGAGAGTTAGTGAGGAGCAGTATGCTCACGAACTACAAATTCGTATGGGACATTAGACCAAATATTCTCTCTATTTAGATGAAAAGGTTACCTTGCAATTATTTCAATTTTGTCTTACTGATACATGGATTGTAATATTCTTGACTGCCAGCTGCGAACCGTGAACCTCATCACTTCGAGCAGCAACAAGGACGGCTACTTTAGCCCAGTCTCCAATCCTTGGACGAACTGGTGTCACTACTGCAACTCCTCTCAATCGAATCCTCTAATGGGAACAGCATCGGCCAGCACACAGTACGATTCCAAAATCCATGACGCTCGACTTCCCGAATGTAGGCTTTTCACGATCAAGTGACGCACATAAGAGCTACTATCAAGTCCAAGGTCAATCTTAGTAACGAGGATAAACTCTATTTCTCCATCACAGCCATTCCAAAATAGCGTCACAAACCGACTGAAGTGCGGCCTATTCCCAGTGAAGCAGTAAAGACACCGTTAAGGACATAATGACAGTAAATCGGAGACTAATACATGGCACTCACAACACAGAATAAGTCAATACAGCAGAATGGCTTCGGGGAAAGACACATGCGCCTTCAACCTTAAGCTTCAGACCTCAGGATTTGGTAAAGTCAATATATAAACTTTTCCCAACTGTTTTCTCACACAAATACATTCCGTCTTCAAAACCATTCCGCGCCATACTCCCCTAACACACCAAAAAATCCGACTTCCTACACCCACCTACTAGGCTACTACTTCTTCAACCCAAAAAAGCACTCAACTCCTACAAATCATGAGGAAATTCGCACTCGCACCCGCACCCGCATTCGCAACGCCTAAAGCTTTAAGGCCAAACCCCGAAATGTGGTTCACCCCGACACCCAACACAGCGCCGCCCACCGCATCACCAAACCCTCCCACCCTCTCTCCTCACACTCCAATCCCCAAATACCTCCCAACCGCCCCATTCCAGCCTCCAGAATGGGAACCTCAACCCGCGGGCACAGCCTGGACGTACCAGCCCACCGACCATTCCAGCGACACCTACAGCATCAGCACTATCCACCAACCCCACTCCTGCTCCATCGAACTCCCTGCCTACACCGTGATAGCGGGGGCTGAGGCCGACCTGGGACAGAAAGGCGTTTTCTCTTATGCATCTCAGCCGCAAATGACTGGGTATGGGTATAGCTTCGGTGCACAACGTGACGAACAATGCGAATGTATGGGAGATGGAAGCCATGGTCACAGCTTCGGCGAGTCTATGGCTGGTAATGGTGGATATTACGGTAGTGCTAGCAATGTGTACAACCTTGGAGATGAAGCGGTGCAGGAAAAAAGGCAGGGGAAGAGGGAGGGGAATGGGAAGGGAGTCGCTGTTTATGCTGGCCCGAGGATGAATGCCGAGTCTCCGCGCTTTCTTGATTCTGAGAGTGAGAGAGAGAGCAAGGACGAGGCTGAGAGTAAGGAGAACGTCTTGACCAAGAAGAAAATCGAAGCCAAGGTTCCAGAGCAGAACCAGAAACTCAATGACCACCAGCAGCGCCGGCTTCCCAAGGCCACCCAACTATCCGTAGGCATTCCTCCCAGCAACCCTCTTCCTGAACCAAACCCGAATCTCTCTCTCCCAGAGAGCCTCACGCCACGCCGACCCACCAAAGCCACCCAACCACCCAACCCACCTCCTTACGTCTTCGCCCAGATGAAAGCGAAACAGGCGTACGTGGAGAGACGGGAGGCCTTGGAGAAACTTGCGGCCTTGAAGAAGCTTGAGGTCCTGAAGAAGCTCGAGGCTTTCGCGAAACTCGAAGCGAAACAGAAACTCAAGGCTCAGGCCTTGGAGACCGAGGATTTCATGCGGCGCGGCAACCGTCCCAACTATTACGGCGACAGCTATTACAGCGGAGGCAGAGATGCGAATCCTGTGATGTACACTGAGGAGAGTATCGGTGTCCCTATTCATGGCCCGCGCCTCGACACTGCGGGATCACAGATCTCGGAGCCCGTCTCGACTGGCAAGGCATCGCCGACAAATCAGAACCTCCCGGTCTTGCCGCATGAACCAGACGGATACAAACGGAACAAACGCTTCGAAGCACAGCGCGACGAACAGAACCATAGAACCTTCGAACAGCAGCGGCCAGAGCAATACCGCGAACTGATCAAACAGCAGAGCGATGTCGTTGCTAAAGCAGAACATGTCCTTCACACCTACCACAGCGCCGATAAAGCCACCAGCACAGTCAACCCTAATCTCAGCTCTCCCAACTGGACTCTTCCTCCCCCAACCGTTGCCAACACAGCAGATCGATCCCTCGCCTCCGCCAAATCAGTGTTGACACTACAGAATCACTTAGCGCAAATGGACCAAGAGCATAAAACTGATATGCAGAAACTGGATATTAAGTATGAAGTCCTAATCGCGCAAATGGAAGCTCTCCGTGAAACCGAGACCCAGCGACATGCGGGACAGCTCCAGCGCTTATCCGGGGGTATGGCGTCGATGGTTGGGACGCATAGAGCTTTGAAGGATGGGTATCAAACCTTGAAGTCCGACCATGAGATACAGCAGGCGGAGATCAAGAAGTTGAAGGGAGTGATGGAGGGGCTGAAGGGGGATTTGAACGATGATATGGAGGGAAGGAAGAGAGAGGTTAATGCGCTGAGGCGGGTTGTGGAGGAGGTGAGGGAGGAGATTGTGAAGTTGAAGGGGTTGGTACTGGGACAGGAGAGGGGCAATATTGAGCAAGGGAAGGAGATTATGAAGTTGAAGCCTGCGGCAGAGGAGCAGAGGGAAGAGATGATGTTCTTGAAAGAAGCTACGAAGGCGCAGGGGAAGGAGATTGGGAAGCTAAAAGGGCTTGTTAAGCAGCGCGGGAGCGACAATATTGATCAAGGCCTGGAGTTACAAGCGTTGAGGGAGCTGACGAGGGCGGAACAAGAGAGCGTGAAGGGTGTTGTCAAGGAGCTGGGGAAGGAGGTGATTGCGTTGTGGGCCCCGATGAATGCGGAACAAGAGGCGTTGAGGGGTGTCGTTGGCGAGCAGAAGGAGAAGATTGAGGAGCTGAGGGATATGATGAGGAAGGAGCAAATGGGGTGGAAGGCTGTTGATGAGGGACATGGGAGGGAGATTGAGGAGTTGTGGGAGATGATTGCGTCTCATGAGAGGGAATTGAGTGGGGAGTATGAGGATATTGATGGGGACGAGGGTGAGGCTGGTTCGGAGGGCGAGCACGAGGGCGAAGATGGATATTGGGACAGGTGCGAGGGTGGATCGTGGGAAGACCTCAACTCAGATACATCATGTGCAGAACAGTAAGAATGCGACGAAAGGATGTGTAGGGATTGATGGAGTTCTGAGGCGTAAGTATGGAAATTGAAGGGGCTGCAGCTGTAATGGTGTAGAACTAGGGAAAAAATTAAGGGAACATGGGAGCAAAAGGAGGATGAAATTGCCTACATTGTAATTCCACAGCTAGACAACTCAGCGCGAGAGATCTTTCCAGTATTGCTGTGCATCTTCAGTCAGGCTAGCTTCAAACCCGTAAATTTCTGACCACTCACAGCATATTCCCATCCTAGCTTAGCCTCTACTACTCCAAAAATCCAACCAACGTCTCAAGCATATCCCTCAACATTACATCCCCATCCTTACCTTCCTTCGTCTCATCCACATCAATCGCTTCCAACTGCTCCTTCAATGTCTTCTTCAAATCCGTCAACCTCTCATCCCGCTCCGCAAGCAATCTCACGACCGCCTTCCGCGCCCCATCATCCTCCGCAACCAACCACGTCAGCACTACATCAATCGTCTGCAAGCAAAACAATCCCGCATCTAGCCGCTGCGAAAACCACGCATCCGCCATATCCGCCGCATCCTCCCTACTCATCACCCTTCTCTCCTCCTTAATCTGCGCGTCTGCAGCGGCAACACGGGCTGCGTACTCGCGTCTTAGATTAACCAATTTAGTTATCTTCTCGTAGTCCCTTTCAACAAATTTAGCAAGCGTACGGATACGAGGTGCCGACGCACCGGGTAGTGAACGCAGCAGTGCGGCGAAGATACCCAGTATGTGCTCCGTGGTCGGCGCGTCTTGCTTTTTCATGAACATGCCAAAAATGGTTTTTAAGCCTGCGGCCTCAACCACTCGCTCGCAGACTAGCGTACTACGGTTTGGGTACTGCACCTCCTGCTCCTTTTTCTCTTTCTCCTTCGCGCTCCCTTTCTCTTTCTTGATCGGTGCAGGAGGTAGCGGCGCCTCCGCGTATCCGACTGAATGATCTAAGACGCGGAGAGCGCGCACTTTGCTGAATTTGGCTTCGCGGAGCATGATGAGACACAGCTCGACGCCCTCCGCTTCCACGAACTTGGACTTCCCGTCCGGCTCGTCGACGAGACAGGTTAGACAGTCGAAGATATTCTCGACGAATTCCTCCTCTTCACTGTCCTTCTGTGGGTCGCGTTTCCGGTACGAAGCGAGCAGTTGGAGGAGTGTGTCGACACCGTCGAGCTCTGTGACGCGTTTCCGGTTCGCAGATGAGGATTGCAGTAGGATGGCGAGGATTTCGGCAGCGTATTGCTTGTTTTGCGTTACTGGCGATTCTTTTTTCTGTATGCGCTCGAGGAGCCAGGGTAGGAGTGTTGTTTCGGAGCCGATGCGATCGGAGTCCGTAGGCTGAGATGCGAGGTTCTCGATTACGCTTAGAGAGTGGTAAACGCCGCTGCGATCTGCCTCAACGCTCTCATCAAAGCGTGAGAAATTCGAAACGAGGAGGCTGAGTAGATCTCCCTCTAGCATTGCGGCTACGAGGGCGTCCCATTGTGGTGGAGTAGCTTGCACGTCTTCGTCTGTGAGCTCAGATATGATCTCGATGGCGTCAATTGCAATATCTGTATTGTCGTGCGCCAGCAGTGAAACCAAAGAATTGACACATCCCATTTTCGCAAACTCCTCGTAAAGCTCCGGATGCTCTGATAGTATAGATAGCGACTTGATATCCATATCCAAATCCGCCTCTGAGCCCATAAATTTTTCAGGTTCGTCCTCGTACTTGGCCCGCAATTCTGCGTTTTTCGATATCCGCTTCTCGAAACTTAGAGCCAGTTTACGCAGCCACGAACTGTCAATCTTCTCTTCCACGTATTCTTCTTCGCCTTCCCGTGTGTCGAGATAATCCAGTGCCTCTTTGGCGTCATCACCAATGCCGCTTCCGAAAAATCGTCCTTCATCGTCTTCGTCGAGGCCATCTTCTTCACCGAGATCTTGTGGTAGTGCAGGTCCCGCTTCTTCTTCGTCTATATCTAGCTCGTCTTCTACTGAGGCGTGGCCTTGCCGTTTGGCATCTCCATTTGTGGTGAGTTTTGCGGATTTATAGGATTGAGTTGGATTGGAAGGTATCTCAAGCTTGCGTTTCGACGGGAGGTTGGGTGTTTTAAAGAGCTCATCTATACTAGTCATGGCGAAGGAGCTGGAGGGCGAGACGGCGATATAGATGTGTGGTGTTATTGAAGTTTTGGTGGTTCCATTGTTGGCACATGCAGTGTTTAAGTTGTCGCGAACAAATCTTGATGGTCAAAGCTCCCATTCACATGAACCTTCCTGGCTGAAGCGCTCTCTATCCAATACCAGTATCTAAGACAGCTTGGTATAATTCAAGATGCCTCGAACAATGTCGGCCGTCGAGTACCAGGAGCTTGGAAAGAAGTATTACAAGCAAAAGGAATATCAGAAGGCGGTTGACGCGTTCACCGAAGGCATCGAATCCATGAGCATACCCAGCGTGGGTATGTTGAACAACCGCGCCGCCAGCTTTGAGAAGCTCGAAGACTATAAGATGGCGGTTAAGGATGGCCGCGACATGATCAAGATTGATAAGAAAGATGTCAGAGTACGTTTTGTGTTCATACTCCAAGATATACCTGGGACATCTCAATGGAGCGAGTGCTAAGAAGACGCGTAGGGCTACTTGCGGACGGGAAATATTCTTCAGAAAATGGAGAAGTCCCAAGTCGCGATTGAAATATACAAATATGGTCTTAAGAACGTTCCAGTTACCGATGAGAATTTCAAGGTAAAATGTTCAATCCCTCATATAGATCAGGAAGGCTGAAATACTGCAGCTTCTTCAAAGCATGCATGACAAGTTGACTCGACAATTGTCACCACCGAAAGCCATCGATCCGTTCGCCGTTCTCCCTATCGAGCTTGTCGAGATGATCATAAGCTATCTAACCTTCCGTAACATGGTGTAAGTATATCAACAAGTCCCCTCTCCGTCTGCTCCATTCCCCCCTATCCAAATATATACCAGAACACTAAGACTACCCACTCAGCACCTGCCTCCGCGTCTCAATGCAATGGAAGCGCTTCCTCATCTCCCGCGTCTCTCTCTGGACCCATCTCGACCTCTCTCACGCCCGCCGCCAAGTCTCCGTCGCCTTTGTCCGCGACTGCATCCGGCGCTCCCAATTCAAGATCAAAACAGCCACCATCCACCGCTTCACGAACTCCGACGTGCTCCGCAGTCTAGCTACAACCTGCAAATCCCTCTCAACTCTCGATTTCCTTAGCGGCAGCATCGCCGGCGACTCCCTCTGCGAAGTCGCCATGTGCGCCACCCAACTAAAACGGCTCACCTTAGCCCCCCACATCGAAATTTCCCTTGACGCCGTAACTCAAGTCCTCCGCCACCGCCCCACCCTTTCCCACGCCGAATTCTTCTCTATCAACAGCACGGGTATACGCGCTGACTGGCGTGTCGATCTACCAAATCTGCAAACCCTGACTCTAACAGCCAGCACCTCCTGCTCGAACCCATCAAGCATAAACCTAAACCTAGTAAGTTGCCCCCCCCCTCCCCCAAACCCACACATACACACACACCACACACACACATTTACCCATCCCCATACTAGCCAACTAATAGCCCACTAACCCACCCAGCCCTCCCTCTATGCTCGCGCCCCCAACCTCGCCCACCTCAAACTCAACAGCTGGCAAACCTCACCTCATTCTGGCCTACTTGAAGAACAGGATTTCACCCCACTTCCCTCGCTAACATCCCTAGCCCTAACCCGCTTCACCCTCTCCACATTCCCGCGCCTCCCCCCCTCCCTCCACACCCTCATTCTCTCCTCCGATAACTGCGTCAACTTCACGACCCTCTCCCCCCTCTCTGCTCGAAACGATCAGAACGCGCTAGACGCCCATCTACCCCTCCTCAGAGATCTAGAAATTTCATGCGTCGCGGGGATAGGAGCGGGATTGTTTGAGAAATTGTTGTTGGAAGATGGAAACTCGGGTGGGGTGGAGGAGGGAGAAAGGGGGGGGAGTAAATTAATGCGGCTTTCACTCGCGAATGCGGATATTCCAGACGCGGTGACGCTTTTCGCTCTCCTCTCGAATCCGCGGCTCGCTGCTCTTAGCATCCTGGACCTTACTGCTGGCCCTGTCGATGACGAAGCTGTGGCGGCGCTTATAACGCTCTTCCCAAACCTCACGCATCTTAATCTCGCGAAGACGAGGGTTACGGGCGTGAGTGTGAAGGCGTTGGTGAAGAACCTGGGGAAGCCGGGGTTGAAGTGGTTGGGGGTCGATTACTGTATGGGTATTACGAGCGAGGATGCAGTGAGGTTGGCGAGGGGTAGGGGGGTCGAGGTTAGTTGGCGGATGAGTGAACCTGTTGGGAGAGGGAGGGGGGCCAGCCGGGGGAGGCCGGTCCGGTATTTGGGGTAGTGCATGGACGGTGGAGGAAGGCGAGGGTAGGGAGTTGTGTTTGGCTCTTATCATGGAAATCAGCATCAATGTCTACCATCACAATACAGCCTAAAACGAATACCTCAAAGTTCAAAGTCATTCGCTCCATCATCTCGGCATAATCATATTTTCATTTTACTCCACCCTTCGTCATAAGGCATAACATCCGCTGTTCATCTACCTAATGAAAGAAATCCCATCGCAGTATCTTTCGCTAATTCTCAAATAAAAACACCACAAACCCAGAAGTAATACTCCCAGAAAGATGCCTTTTGATTAGATACCCGCATTAGAGAAAAAGGGTCCGCATAAAAGAAAACCCGTTCACCCATCCATCCACACCATCCCAATGGGGGAAAAAAAACGCCAGTGCTAACCACAGTGGATCATCATGAGGGGGGAAGGTACCAACCCGAGACGCCCTGCTCGAGGAAAATCGGTCGAGCCCGTATTTTGAAAGTTCGAAGCCAGCTTCTGATTTGACCAGCGTGGAGATATTGCTCACCGACGCTCACCGCATGTCTCTCAATTCAGCTCCATGCCCTCCTCCTCTCCGTCTTCTTCACCATCCTCATCTCCTGCACCCAAAACACCAGCACTGCCTACACTTCTCTTCCGGCCGTCTCTCCCGGTGCCGCCAACGCCGAATCTGCCGCCTCCTAAACCGCCGAGCACCTCCAGCTCGTCGCCACCCACGACCCTCCCCTCAGTATCAACCTCTTCGCAGAGTTCCATCAGGCTCTTGCGGCCCAGGCACCTAAACCCATTCGTACGGACCACGCGACCCCAATGCAGCATGCAGAAGCTAGCCGCACGCCTCTTGAGCCATTCCTCGCCAGCCGTGCCCGCTCGTTCCCAAATCACAGCTGCGTGCTCCACTTCCAATTCCTTGCCAAGACGATTGACGCATAGTAGACGAAGTCTCGGCATGTCATAGATATTGGCCATGACGAGCATACCGGCAACATCATTAAGCGATGGTCCATACGGCGGGTGTGGTGCGATGCTGTCTGTGTATAGATAGTACAAGAAGGAGCGAACAGCTGAGTATGGTTCAGGAATGTGCATCTTCTTGGTGTGGAATTCAAGCATCTGTGAGGCCCAGAGACGTGCAAAATGGGGCCAGCGAGCTTGGAGGATCAACTTGTGGACATGAATCGGCGAAGATGTGTTGGCTGGGTTGTTACTATCCCCGGACTCTGTCATGGATGCATCATCAACAAGATCAATATCATCGTCGCGCTCTGCAGTGATGACGAAGTCAGCACCGCTGCCGGTGTCGGGTGGCTGATCAAATGTCTTCGCTAAATCAGCACCGATTCCAGTAAGGTAGGAGGAAATGTTTGCGTCTGACGAAGGCATCTTCGGTTCCGAGCGAGACTCGAGTGCTAACGAATTGCCAAGAAGGCCGAGTTTGCGGAGATCGATAGGTAAGACATCACTTAGGTATTCACCCGTCGCATCTCCAGCATTGTTGGTAGGTTCATTGGGACAGCCGAGAAGCCAAGCTTGTGTTCCGTCCTCATTCATCGCACAGTAGTGCCAACGGTAGCTTGGGTTGAAGAGGTCTTTGCCGTCGGCCAGCTTCTGCCACCGCAGAGTATCAAGGTCTAGGGCTGAGAGACTCGTTTCAAACGATGACATGATGCTTGCCGGTGTGACGAAATCTAGGAGGCATCCAGACGAGTAGACGTGGAAATGCGTTCCGAGGGCTTGGGTTGGAAGATTAGGACTTGAGACGAATTTTAGGGAAGAGATTGGTCCTGGAGCTACTGGTGGACTTCGAGCCGTTGAGAGCTGGCTGGGATTGGATTGAACGCTACTGGAGTTCGCGACGTAGCCCGTTGAACCAGTTGCAGGCTGAGTTGGACCGTTAAATGGATATCGTTGGAATCTTGACGCGGTTAATTGTCGATCGTTCGTACCATAAGTCATCGGTGTGTCGAAAGCCGGACTGCCACGAAGATCGAGCCACCAAATCTCGCTCATTCGCTCCATATCTTCACCTAGTCCCCCAAAAATCCAGATTCGGCCATTCCAGATCCAGCTTGTGTGATCATAGCGGGGGACAAATCTCCAAGTCCTTGACCAAGTCCACGTCTTTAAATCTAGGTAGCAGATATCATCCAGCACATAGCTGTCATGCCCGGTCATGCCTCCGGTGATGTACAACTTCTCGTCATGAATGACGGCCGAGTGTCGGGCACGACCTCTCGGTGCAGGCCCATTGAGCTCAGGTTGGGTCCAATGTGCGGTCTTAAGGTCGAATATTATGACGTCGGAAAGATAGGCCCGGTGTTCGTTCTCTCCACCGTAGACAAGCAATTTATCGCCTTGCCAGAGGTTTGCAGTGTGGCCTGGATTTATAGTTTAGTATATCGCCGCACAAGGGAAGAGCTAGGCAATGCTTACCCATCCGTACCCCTGGAATATCTCCATAATTGTCGACTAAGTTCCACTGACGTGAAGCAAGATTTAGTCTAAGTACGTGGTTGTAGACTGTCACACATGTCAGTTAAAACTTCTCCAAGACCTACAAGAGGATAGTTGTCGCACCTTCATCAGTGTACTGATCAAACCCTCCAAAGGCATAGATCTGGTCGTTCCCGACGTATGTGACCGAAGCATTCACCAGACAGGCTGGCTTGGCGCCAATGGTGCTGATGATCTTAGGCTTGTAGCCGTCATTCGCAGCCTTGCGGTTGCGGACAGGGCTGGCAGACATTAAAAAAGTGTTGTTCGAAGAGGACATAGAGTTTGGAGTGGCCGAAGTGGCGGCTGTCGGGGTGATTGTGGAGGAGAGGCCGGAGGAGAAGGATGGTTGGGCCATTGAATAAGTTCAGGGTGAATATAGAGAGACAAAAGTGAATTTAAGAGCCACGGGGGGCTCAGGTTTCATGGAGGGACCAGTGCAACCTTTGTTCTTTGTGAATCAAAAGGTGAGGCTGCCCGGCTGGCGGGTGGGACTGATCGCTCCTGCTGAAAGGATGCTGACGACCTAAAACCGTTATATCCGGAGAAACTGTCGGTCCGATCTTGGCGGACGGAGCCTCGGAACCCGCCGCTCCACTTTCATCGGTTCTAGTCGCTCCTAGCAACGTGAGCTATAAACAAAGACATATAAATCCAGTACTACTTCCAGCAGTGTTCTCTTTCTCCTCACTCTCCATCCATCCACCTCCACGTCTCCTCAACCACTTCCAATTACTTTCAAATCAATACTTCTGTACAAAGTACTCTTTGCATCAGCTATAACCATTGTCTAATACTAATAATTACATTACAGCAGCAGAAAACAGAAAATCTTATTGTACGTCATACTCCCTCAAACTCATCTTGGTCTTTCCTAACCTCACTATAGTACAGGAGCTTAGCAGAAATGGCGAGCCCATCAGTCTTGACCCCAGTCAAGAGCCGCAATGGAATCTTCTCTACCCGTACCGCAGGCGGTCGGATGCCACTCACGCCCTCTCCTCGTACACCCACCCGCCAAATATCAGACGTGCCCGGAGCACAACAAGAGTCTATCCATGGCGGTAACTTAATGTCACGTTTCACTCGGTCAAATCCCAAGACCTCAGTCCGAGACTCTCCAAAGTCAAATATTGCTCGAGCCACCAACTCACCTCGGCGACTGGAACTCGGAGTGTCGGATTGGGCATTGACTGGTACTGGCAACACAACATCGACAAAACAGACACCTTCAAGGCTACGAAAAGATGGTACTGTTCGGCCTCGAATTGGCAAAACGCGGATTACTTACAATGCTGCCGACCGATTTATTCCTAACAGAACAGCGAGCGAAGCCATCTGCAACATCGGCACAGGAAAGCTTGATCATGACCAATCACAACCGAAATCGAGCAAAGGCGAAGGTTCATCCGTTCTCGCTAGCGCAGCGAGCGCCTTTGACCTGGGTGGCCGAGGATCAGAAGAGGACGCCACTCTCTCACTTGAAGGCCTTAGTCTAGATGATGATGAAGACGACGGCAAACCATATACCAAGCCGACCCCGGATGCAGTGGCATACGAATCGTCGCTAGCATCAGCCTGTGGTGTATCACTCAATACTCGCATTCTCGCATTCAAGCCCGCTCCACCTGAATCATCAAAACCCATCGACCTCCGATCTCAATACAACCGACCTCTTAAACCTGCCAACGGCGTCTCAGCTCAGTTCCGTCGTCGTGTTGCCACAGCACCCGAGCGAGTTCTCGATGCTCCTGGTCTCGTTGATGATTACTACCTCAACCTGCTAGACTGGTCTTCCGGAAACCAAGTCGCCATTGGACTCGAGCGATCCGTCTACATCTGGTCTGCAGATAGCGGCTCGGTCAGCTCACTATTCGAGGCATCAGCCGACACCTATATCTCCTCTGTCAAGTGGTCCGGAGATGGCGCTTACGTCGGAGTCGGCCTCGGCACGGGCGAGGTTCAAATCTGGGACGTTGAGGAGCGCACTAAGCTGCGCAGCATGTTTGGCCACGAGACCCGCGTCGGCGTAATGGGATGGAGCAAACACATTCTCTCTACCGGTGCTCGCTCAGGCCTCGTCTTCAACCACGACGTCCGCGTCGCCCAGCACAAAGTCGCCGAGCTAGTCTCGCACACTGGCGAAGTCTGTGGCCTCGAATGGCGCGCCGACGGCGCTCAACTGGCCACCGGAGCCAATGATAACCTCGTCTCTATCTGGGACGCCCGTAGCCTTGCTGCCCCGAAATTCACCAAGACGAACCACCGTGCTGCTGTCAAGGCTCTGGCTTGGTGCCCATGGCAATCCAACCTCCTCGCTACCGGTGGTGGATCCCACGACCGACACATCCATTTCTGGAACTCCACGACAGGAGCTCGGACGAACAGCATCGATACTGGATCCCAAGTCACCAGCCTGCGATGGAGCACGGGCTACAAGGAGATTGTGAGCAGCTCTGGTTTCCCGGACAACAGCCTCAGCATTTGGAGCTATCCGACACTGGTCAAGAATACGGAAATTCCGGCACACGAGTCGAGGGTTTTGCATAGCTGCTTGAGCCCTGATGGGCAGATGCTTGCGACTGCTGGTAAGTCACTCTGTTCCTGCTTATTCTTTGAGTCATATGCTAAATAGCTATTTAGCTGCGGACGAGTCGCTGAAATTCTGGAAGCTGTTCGAGAAGAAGCCCGGTTCTGCGGCTGCGGCGCGCGAAAGCAGCACCAGCTCGAAGGCCAGCTTAGTCAAGCAGATGACTATTCGCTAAGAGGGCCGAGGAGTTGGATAGAAAACGATGCGTCGCAATTGTTGGCCTGAGTTAGGAGTAATTAGCTAAAGAATTACGAAGGGGATGGACAATACTAACAAGAGCTGGCGCAATGCAGCTCATCAAACTAACATTACGCGCAACGGTAAGTTGGTAAGTACTCATCTCGTTTGGGTATGTGGAAACACAAGCACGGGAAATGATGATAACGGCTGTCTGGCTGGGGGAGGCTGGGTTCACTGTGCATCGGCAAACTGGCGTCTCGGAGGCTTTTGGGGAGTTGTGTGTGCCTTTCGAGCGCTTCGGAGTGGATTCGGGTTTCTTTGCGGGCTGTTATTATTGGTCTCAGTCGAACTCATTATTCTTAGTAAAGAGTTCTTGATATTTCTCGTTAGAGATGGCAAATTCATAACCACTGTTCAAACGATAATATCATGGGCTTTTTGGATGAGAGGGTGATGATCTGTGCCTTATCTGAAAGATTTTTTCCCTCATCGTTCGTTCCATACGGGGACAACGACATCACCTTGAGTACTGAAGGCGAAGTCAAAACCTTTCACAACTTTCAAAAGACTCAAATCTTTTGAAGACGACGCATTCGCCTTGCTATTCTCACCCAATTCACTAGAGTATTCCAAATTTCTTCGCCTTCGTACAAAGCACTACTGTACAAATACATACAAAGCTTTCTAACCGCATCCCCCACCTAACTGACACATCCCACTCGATAACGATGAGGGATGAGCAGAAGGCGAAGAGCACGGACAGGACAATTCACAGCCTTGGGGCTGGTAACCGAGTGAGAGAATTGAAGAGCAAAAGACGAAAGCATTTAAAAGGAGTGGCCCTGGCGTGATTTGGTATTGCGATTTGCGATTTTTGAGAATTGCAGATGGTTACCCAGGAAAAAATCAGAAATCAATCAGAAAAGGAAGAAGAAAGGTTGCAATCCGTACCCATTTCCCTTCAAAAATAAGGGATAGCTACAAAATCCGTCAAACGGCACAACCATTTTGGGTGTGAGTAAGAATAATACAACCGTATCCAACAACATCGCCAAAATAAATGCCCCCTCAAGCCTAGAAGCCCATACAGCAGACTGAAATTTTTTGGGTTGCCCTTTCGCCGTTCCAATGCAAGTTTGATGCCGGTTTGCCCTGACTCCAAGTCAAATTTGAAAAAGTTTGAAGGTGATCATTTGTAGATAGACCCGGTGAGGGAGAAAAGGTCTGTCTTTTCCCGTTATTCCGTTGTCCTGATTGTCCTGTGCCCATGCACGATTGCCAATGGCCGGTACCTATACCCTTGACCCACTTCCGCGCCCAATTGAATGCTGTAATAATATCCTCCATATGATGTATGATGCCTGAATCGACTCCCCAAGTAGCTGTGAGCTGCCCTCCTCTTGACCAACGTAACACCTGCCCGCCGCCCCAATTCCCATACGCCGACAAATATGAATCCGTCCCACCCGCCGCTATAGATGTTTCGTTACCAGAGATATGTCGTTGAAGCAAAAGGGAATAGGCCGTGAATTAAAATTCATTATTCTGGACCGCGAAAAAGCGTCCTGGCTACCTAATGTTAGTACGATATTTCGTGGAAAGAAAGAATTGAAGAAGGCCAATGTCATGCCCTGGATAGGAGGTATGCAATACTGAGAGAGTCTAATCGAGAGGAAGGAGAAAAAACTGCATTTCGGCGTGCGGATAGAACACAGTTAGAAGTTGCGATTGAGACTCGATACCGACGAGCGATGTGTTGGGACGGCTCGTTGATCAAATGAATTGCGACGCAGGGCTTCCATGCTTGCCGTATGCTGGTGTTGAGGCTGGCGAAGAGGAGCGTATCTCTGCCCACTGACCAATGTACCCTCGGTAGATGAACCATCTCCCAGCGAATTGCGTTTCGAAGAACTGTCAGCGCTGAATGTGTATAAGTTTGAACAGGAGTCGTGACGTGTGAGAAGAGCTTCGCTCGAGGACGCATGAGAAATTCCGCTGTTACGGTAGGCTGAGAAGCTACCGTTTAGTGTCGGAGCTGGCATTGAATCTAACGACGATGGTGTGCTATATGTCAAGGAAGGAGCAGTACTTGTTGGAGACGGTTCTGGGCTGCTGCCCGCCGTGACCGCAATATAACCAAGAACGCCCTCTGACGATGAAGTCGCAGATGCGTAGCTCTTCGAGGGTCTGGGAGCCACAATTTCACCCGACGAGGAGCTCGTTATAGAACTAGGGCGAGCTGTTGTTGCAGAGCCCTCGTTCGCCCACGCCATCGCCGCCTTGGTATAAGTGCCGTTCGAGTTGATGCCGTTGGTGCTCGTCCCCTGTGATGATGGTAAGGATCGCATATGCATTTGGTCAACTACGTTTGCCGATGACCGGGAGATAGTTGATTGGTGCGGAATCGGGAGCTGTCGGTCGTTCAGCGGAACGGGAAGCGTTGAAGATAGTGAAGTCATGCTCAAAGGTGAAAAGCCTTCAGTGCAGACGGGTTGTCGACTCATTGGGGTAGTTAGATACGGCAAACCATTTGCTGTATAAGCTGGAGAAGTATCCTGATCCAAATATATGCCAGTCCCATTCCCATTCCCTATGGTCTTGTGGCTCCCTTGGTTCCAACGCAGACTCTCCTGTGTGCCATACAGGCTGTTCAGCGAATCCTGCGTTTGGAGAGCCGGTCCTAGGCCATAATTCTCTATCGGCGAGTCGTCAGTGTATGGGATTGAGGTCCAATTCTGGGGGTAAATTGTTTTGGTTGTAAGTGTTGGGTAGTGGTTGTTTGTGTACGCCCTTGGATAGATTGGCGAGTTTGCGGAGTAGATAGGCAACATCGCGTTCTGATTCATATTGGGCACAGGGATGGCATTATTCAAGGGACCACCGACGGGACCTGCCATATTGATAACAGCGTATGCATCACCGGATCCGACCTAAATCTTTGATTAAAGTCCGCCATAAAGAATGGAAACGCTAAAAGCACTCACTCGATGGAATTGGCACTGGTTAATATCAGCACCGGCTTGCCTGCAGCTCTGACAACCTGTGCCATTTCCTGGGTCTCCGCTGCATCGTATTTTTCTTTTCCTACACCGAGCACACTGCGGTAGACGTTAGCCTAGAATACCCAATATATACACTATTGGAAATGAGCAAGAGCAGTCAAGAACGGTGCCAGAGCGTCTTCGAAAATGTGTTCATCGTGTTGTTTCATATCAGCATCAAAGTATCTGGTACTTACAGCTACAGCGATGCGGCGTCTAGGTTGTCCACCACCCGGTTCTGTATCGAACTCTCTTCCATTGGTACTTCGACTTCGAGCCGAGACTGGACAGCCGCGAAAGTCCGGCCGGTTGGCATGAGATACACTGAGTGGAGCATTGCGATCTCCAGATATTGGGTAATGTGGAATGGTACCTATATGGGAGAGGTGTGGCATACGATCGTAGTCGTTCATAATCTATATACACTCTTAGACAATTATTGAAGTTGACGTAAGGGCAAGGACGAACGCAATACGAACTGCAGGTACAGTCGAACAGAAGCACAGAAAGTTTGTTTGCAACAGAGCGCAGAAAAGCCTCCGATTCGATCTCTTGACGACGCTTGACTCAAGGATGATGCCTATGTCGAATTGTGGCTGGCGTATCTCCTCCTAGTGAAGACAGAAACAAGCTCGGGAGGCTCACGAATGCAAAGACAAAAGGCTGAACGGGCATCGATCTGGGATTGCAAGGTTTATAGTAAGGGAAGACGCGTATGACTTTGCAGGCTCGATAGCGACTCTGATTGCTACTTAGACCCAAGATTCGACGTGGCTGAAGGTGAGTGAGTCCTACCCCTTATGAAGTTGATTGTAGGTACAAGACTTGCAAAAGCCAGGCGTTGGATCTCCCAGTACGTACGTCAAGTGGTTTGCATACACTCTTTCGTTCAGTAGACACCTGAATCGACACGGGTAGCTGCAGAGCGGGCGTACACCTTTAGGGCACACGAGCGGCCCAGAACAGGGAAAGCTCTAACGGTCTTCTATCCTGCCGATTTTTGCGAGGCAATTGTGTAACAAAGCACAAAGGGTTGTGGTGCCCCGTAGGATATGCAAATCGGTACCGGGAAAAGCAGACGAGGCCGGGGAATGAGAATCTGCAGCCTAGGAGGCTGAGCAGCAGAAGTGCTAAAAAGATGGGCAGACCAGCCATCAGTTTCGCCGCTTCCGAGACTGTCTGAACAATTTTGAAACAGGAGGCAAGTAAAACAAACAAACCCAGAAAAGGACAGTGCGTGAAGCAATCGCTAGCCGGAGGCGCATTGTCCCATACCATCCATATTAGACCATTCTGAGTTGCGATCAATCATTTGCGTTTGTTCACCGTGTAGTACTACCCTGAACCTTGATCTGAACAACGGGATCAGCAGCAGTTGCACGTGCTGTAAGCTCGCATACGCCTTCTGCACAATGATAAAGACTCTTCAGGTCGGTTGTAATGCAGTGTATCAAACGAGGGCGACTTGAAGATAACCTTACTATCTGCGCGCCAAGAATTAATCTCAAGATATCGCCACGAAATACAGCTCTTTGCCCTTTGTGTGGAAGCCTCTGATGAAGTAATCGAGTTCAATGAGGCGCGCAAGAAAAAAATACGGTTGCGTACTGGGTTAACTTAACAGCAGCTTGCCAAACAATTTGCCTCCGAAAATCAGAATATAGAAACCTTGGGTTTGCTGCCCGATTGTCAACTACGCAGAAGTACTCCATGGCTACATGCTGGCGACACTGTCTACCATACGCAGTGCTGCTACCAGCAGATGGAAAGTGACAGAGCCGCCAGCCGCGGAAGTTTATGGCAGACTGGATTGAAAGTAGCCATGTTTGAATGTATTTTGAGCCACGGGCTGAAAGTAGCGGCTGTTGCCGCAGTGATAGCCCTGCGTCGTGCATCTGTATTATGGTAATGGTGGCCGACGAGAGAAAAGACCGCTGGAAGGAAATATTTGGAATGGTCTAACGTCGTGGGAGGCTGCATTACAGGTGGGATAGGACACGGAAACCTTACGGTTTCTGGCACAGCGCAACTTGGGGAGGCTCATCAGACCCCGGAGTGGCTACCAATAGCCCTCCACACCGTTCTGCATGCAGATAGTTGGCGAAGTGACCAAAGACGCAGTTTTGTGAGGATCATGAGGGCGCGGAGACGGGCCACATTCGGCGCAAACAAAGCGCCCCAGCCGTCCCATCTGGCTCGTTCAGTACTACCGCTATGTTCGTCATGGGATACCTGGTCGAAGGAGGTCGCTATGAGAGGCTGGTGCCACTTTAACGGCTGAATAAGTAAGTTGGCGGCTACTCCGGTCCTGTGAAGCACGAGCCCCCTGATATAGTTGCCGAACGAGCCGCGCCCTCCTTCTGAGGCCTCAAGAAAATAGAACGGTTGTCTTCCTTAAAGAAGACCGCAAACAAGCTCGAGAATTATAGGAGTTGGAAACAGAATTCTTGAATCTTGTTTGGCATGCCGGTGCTCGTGCATGGGAGCAACTCCGCGGCCTCTCAAGTCTCACGCGGTCTCTACCCAGGGTGGATCCAACCAAATCCAACCAAAGCCTTTGGGCAGCCTGAGGTGGGCACATATCGAGCCAGCTTGTTGGACAAACACCATGGCCACGGAGAGAGACGAGCAGCGAGAGGCGTCCAGAGAACGGGTCTCAGAGATATTGTTATATCATCTGAAGTGTGACAAGCCAGAGTTGGCCTCCAATCCGCTACCAGCCTGGAAACGGTGAAACAGCGTCTTGCATAGGAGTGCAGATTCGGAAGTGAGTGGAGGGCGGCTTGTGGGAGGCTATGTGCTTGATCAAAAGTGAAGATGACAAAAGGTCTATGCATTCTGGAGTTGAGGGCACACTGTAATGTATAAGAGCTTCAAGTTTACGAGAATTTGAATCTACGCTTGACGCAAAGACGAAGATTCCGGAGCGCAACCGATCTGAGAAGATCTCCAGTCGGAAGATTTAACAGGATATCGGATCGACGCAAAACGATCCACAACTGGACGTTTCCCAAAAACCGTTGAGAAATAGGAGCCGAGATGAGAGGGCGCCATCCTCTGGCCGACCCCCTCAGCCAACCTTTAGCCAACCATCCAACGGCGGGAGTAAAGGGTAGATACTGCCCCGTTCGATCCCTGGCTCTAATGTGCGTTTGGTTGCTCAGTCGTCTCAGAATTCTGCATAGAATCGGCATCAAAAGTGGCAGCCCAGTGGATAAGCTCTTGCAGATGCATGCTAATTGCAGCCACTAAGGTATGTTTCCATTAGCTTGAACCACAAAACGTGAGAATACGGCAAAGGTGGCGTTGCATGACGGGTCGGGCCTTGGAAAGTACTCTTCCCAACCCTCATGCTCGAATCGGAATGAATTCCCATGCCCCGCGAGTGATGTGCCACCTGCGGTATTGGTAAGGGTTGGATGCTGATGGACGGTGTATGGTGGTGTATGGTGGTGTTTGCTCGAGATCTAAGAATAACGAAGATGCCGTGCTAGATGACCGCTCCAGACGGATAGGGTGAATTGCTCCTCGTAATGCATATTCGTAGCCAGGGTTAAAACGAGAAGAAAGATGAAAGGTAAAAGTTCTCCATGCTGTTTGTAGGGCTGGGTGGTGCATTCGAGTCGCGGCGGTGTTCTATGTGAAAAAGTTCGCGATCCTCTGGACATGCATGGCAGTCACAACAAATATTATACGGTGCGGTCTAGCACGTGACTAATTCTCTTTGCCTCGAGCTTGGCTTCGCCCATCATCGCAAAATCTTGAGTGCCCAGAACACCATGTCAGTGTTACTAGAAACGTCTGTAGGTGACATTGTGATCGATCTCCTAGTCACCGAAGCCCCCAAATGCTGCGAAAAGTATGCCCCCAGTTTTCTTCTCTCCCACCCAGTCAATCCTTCTCCCGCAACCGGAGCTGAGCACAGAACAGATACTAACAGCTTCACGCTTCATCTAGCTTTATAAAGCTGTGCAAGATTAAGTACTACAACTACTCTCCCATCTACTCCGTCCAGCCGAACTTCTCCTTCCAAACCGGCGACCCCATTGGACCTGGTTCGAAAGACAGTGATGGCGGCTCCTCCATCTGGGGCCTGCTCAACCCTGGCGACCCTTCAAAGAGAACCTTCAAACCTGATTTCCACCCGAAACTAAAACATATGGAGAGAGGCACGGTTAGCATGGCCACTGCGCCAGCGCCAAATGACCCGGACGAGAGGTTGGCAGGCAGTCAGTTCATCATCACTTTGGGAGACAATCTCGATTATCTAGACGGCAAAGCTGCGATATTCGGCACAGTGGTGGAAGGATTTGATACACTTGAGAAGATCAATACTGTTTTTATTGACACCACAGGCCGACCTCTAAAAGACATCCGAATCCGGCACACTACCATCCTGGACGACCCGTTTGAAGACCCACCGGGCCTCGTCGTACCTCCACAGAGCCCAGTCCCCACACCCGCTCAACTCGCAACCGTCCGCATCGCCGACGATGAAGAGCTCCAAGAAGAAACCGACCAAGAAGCTCTCGAAAAGCTACGGCGCGAACGCGAAGCTCGCGCACAGGCCCTAACCCTCGAAATGGTCGGCGACCTTCCCTTCGCTGAAGTAAAACCACCAGAAAATGTTCTCTTCGTCTGCAAACTGAACCCCGTCACTCTAGACGAGGACCTCGAGCTCATCTTCTCGCGCTTCGGCAAGATCCTGAGCTGCGAGGTTATTCGCGACAAGCGCACTGGCGACAGTTTACAGTACGCCTTCATCGAGTTCGAGGAGAAGAAGGATTGCGAGCAGGCTTACTTCAAGATGGACGGCGTGCTTATTGACGACCACCGCATCCACGTCGACTTCTCTCAGAGCGTGTCGCGACTTTCCGACACCTGGCGCGATGCCACCAATGCCAAGCGGAAACGCGCCGAAGGCGGAGGCTTCGGTGGCATCGACAGCCTCGAAAAGAAGCGCCAATACCGTGCCGATGACCCCAGGGAACGCGAGCGCGAACGGGAACGTCTAGGCAAATACAGCATGGTGATCGATAGGGAGGAGGCGCGGAAGCAGAATGATGCCAGCAAAAAGTCCGAGGACGGCCGGAAGAAAAGAGAGCGGAGCAGCGAACAGGATAATCGATGGCGACCTGCAAGGAGCCGTAGTCCTCAGAGGGATAGGCGAGAGCAAGGTGGAGGGCTTTCAGACCGGCGGAGGGACCGTAGTCAGGACCGGTACCGTGATCGCAAGAAAAGGAATAGGAGTCGCGATCGTTATATGGATGATGACCGTGGCTATGATCGTAAACGGCGACACTGAATGTTTTTCGATCCAAGTTTAGCACTGATTTCGAGGAGTCGCGTTGATCCCTCTTTACAGCTTGAATAACCGGAACCGCTCCCGGTACTATGATTATCATAGCCCTGAATTCGGCCGGAGGAGTTAAGCCCGGTATCTGACAGTTGGTTATGGGTTACGTTGAGAAGTCGTTGATTTGGGTACGTCAACGAAAGGATGAAACTGGAATGGGATGAGCGCCTCCCGAAATGCCTTAACAGGATTGCTAGAAGATGTCCGGGACGCAGCCTAAGAGCCGTCTACTACATCAATCAGTTGCGCACCGGTAACCACACATACAGTGGCAAGCTCGGTCTATGTATCATATAAGTCTTCAAGTTATCAATAGCGTTCAAAACCCATCGGATCCAATCACAACCCCCGAATATAATCACTCAATCACTAAAAGTCAACATCAATATCAGCCTTTCATTTGAATTATTTTAATAGTACAACCAATCAGTTATCAAAAGAAACCCCCACCGCACACGCCCAGAGAATCCCAGAGCACCATTCCAGTCTCGGTTCTGCCCATGTACCATTACCTAACGCAGATAAAAACGCCGGTGGCAATGCGAAAATCTCAAATATGCAAGAACGCAATCAAAGAAAAAGAGGGGGTACCCCACCTATAAGCATCCCATCCCACCCGCTCGCGAAGCTGAACACCTGAATCTGCCAGACGATATCTACCGGAGTTGCCGGTAACTTGGATTTTTATACCGGACGGGATCGCTAGACTGACTCGCCATCGTGACCCCATCGCACTTCTCACTAGTAACCGCACTGCCTGACCTGGTACTAGACCTGTTGAACTTCTCCATGATATCGCCGAAAGACGCCATATCGAAAACTTTGTCGTCCTCGCCCGGCAGCCCAAAGTGCTTGTACGACGGCACACCATTGACATGAAAAGAACTGCTGACCTAAATTCAAGTAGGCACGCAAAGGAAGCGGAACCGAATTAGCCTATTTGACAAGTTAAAAGAGGGATTGGCAATGATATGTGGTTTTTTCTAAGTGGGAGATTGAGAGAGATTAACGAGGGGGAGGGGGGAAAGGCCGTGGCTCGCTCGCTCAATCTCTCACGCTGATTCCGGTTCTGGTTGTGAACATGCGCGCGGCAATGTTCATGCTGGCCAGTTCCTGGAAGAGCAGCTTGGCAGCGTACGGGATCTGGACTTGGGAGATTTTGGTCTTGTTGTGGCAGGGCCGGCATTCGTATTGTCCCTTTTTAATTTGACTAAATCGTCAAGAATTAGTGATGTTCCGAACGACACGGGTATCCGAAGAAAACGCGAACGAGGGAAAACTTACGCGATAGGACTCATGAGGCCACAAATATCGCAAATATGCACACGATACGCATCTGAGACTTCAAACAACCTCTCTTTTAAGAAAGCCGCGGCGCCGTGCGAAATCATGCAATCGCGCTCCATCTCTCCGAACCGCAAGCCACCGTCTCTCGCACGACCCTCCACGGGTTGCCGGGTGAGAATCTGCAATGGACCTCTAGCACGCGCGTGAATCTTGTCGTCGACCATGTGGCGCAAGCGCTGGTAATATGTTGGCCCCAGGAAGACTTGTGCTACCTGCTTCTTCCCCGTATGGCCGTTGTACATGACCTCAAAACCGCGGCTCTGGTAGCCACTTTCGCGGAGTAGCTTTGAAACGCTCTCTACGGTGACATCGGTGAAAGGAGTGGCATCGCCCTCGCAACCGCGTAACGCGCCAACTTTAGAGAGCAGGCACTCGATCAAATGAGCAATGGTCATACGGGATGGAATGGCGTGTGGGTTGATGATGATATCGGGTGTGAGCCCTTCGCGAGTGAAGGGCATATCCTCTTGCCGGTATGTGACACCAATTGTACCTTTCTGTCCGTGACGCGAGGCGAATTTGTCACCGATTTGAGGAACCTTAGTCGTACGTGTGCGAACTTTGACGAATCTCAGCCCTTCAGTGTTGGTTGTGAAAAGAACCTGATCCACGATACCGTTCTCGGTGCTTCGGAGGGGTGTTGAAACATCACGCTTCGTATGCATGACAGTTTTCTGCCCAAGTTCTTTCGCATCCGGTGGAATGGGAGCTGTCTTCCCAATAATGATGTCGTCTCCAGATACACGGACACCAGGCGCAACAACACCATCGTCATCCAGTTTATCATAGGTACCGCCCTTCATCCTCAGTGTGTCACTACGGGTAGGCTTCTCAAACTGTTCCAAGACATTGACACCAATACGTTTCTCTTGCTCGGTATAGGAGCGATAGAATAGACTCCGGAAAAGGCCTCTGTCAATGCTGCTCTGGTTCATGATGACGGAGTCTTCCTGGTTGTATCCAGAGTAACAAGCAATTGCCACAATCGCGTTCTGGCCTGCAGGGAGTTCGCGGAATTTCAAATACTCCATTGATCGAGTAGTAGCCAAAGGTTTTTGGGGGTAGTAGAGAACGTTCATCATCGTTTCCATCCGAAGTGCGTAATTTGTAAGTGCAACACCCATGGCTTGTTTACCCATAGCAGATTGATACGTGTTACGAGGGGACTACACGGGGTTAGCTGACATTGACTGAGTGGAATAATGCTTCTTACCTGATTGTGGTCGGGGAAGGGGATGATGCTTGCGCATATCCCCAAAATCATGCTTGGATGGATTTCACAATGAGTGTAGGTCTTGACCGTTGGATTTGGCCTCGGTTTGATGCGCTTAGCCGTGTCTGAACTTTCTTCATAGATCGGTCCCCCGCCTGTGGCAACGCGGTGATGATCCTCAAGATCCTCTGGGGTCATGATTATCATGGCTCCCTCTTCCTCTTCAGCATCCAGGTATTCTACTACCCCACTGTGAAGAAGACCTCTCCAGCCAAACTTCGAATTCTGAGCGTCCTCATCGTTCATTCCCTGTGTGTCTTTCTCCTTATCTTGGTGGAGCTTCATAATGTGGGTCTTGTCCAACACCAGACAGCCTTTGTTGGGTTTATGAGGGTCGTTCTCGATAACAAATAACGGTCGCATCACTCGTCCCGCATCCGTGAATATTTTGAACTCTCGATCACGAATATCTCGAACAAGGCTCATTTCATAAGAAAGAGTACCGTTCCTACGCAACTCTTGCACCACAGACACCAGCTGGGCTGGATGAGTATGAACACCAACCCACACACCATTGACGAAGACTTTGGTCGCGCTGGGGTTTACTACTGGATCGTACTCTTCCAAAAGCTCCATGTTTCTCTGGCTCATAAAGTCGGTGATGGGTGTACTCTCGCTGCCGACACTGACGTAGCACATCAAGGAGAGGTTTTTGACCAGCCCACAAGCCTGTCCTTCGGGAGTTTCTGCCGGACACACTAATCCCCAATGCGTGTTGTGTAACTGGCGAGGTTTGGCAAGTTTGCCATCGCGACCAACTGGTGTATTCGTCCGCCGAAGATGGGAAAGTGTCGAGGCATAAGTGTAACGATTGAGCACCTGTGAAACTCCTGCCTTGGAGGACGCTGCCTTCTTTTGGTCTCCCCAGTTACCAGTAGCTAGGGAGTACTTGAGCCCATTTGTGATGAGACTAGCTTTTACAGCCATCTGTATACTGAACTCATTGTTGTTCTCCACGCATTTCTGTAGATACTTGTAGACATCCCTGGTAAGCTTGATGAATAGAATTCTGAAAAGGTTCGCAATGAGGGGCCCAGCAAGGTCCAGTCGCTTCTTGCCGAAGTGATCACGGTCATCCTCGTCTCGTCTCCCCAAAACACACTGTAGCAAACGATGGATCATATATCCAAGGAAGAAAGCCTTCCTTGTGTCCTGGCCCTCCTTCTGGGATATATGAGGGAGGAATTCTCGCTGCATGATATCTCGGGCATACTTTAGACGTTTGTCCTTGGTACCGGTGGAGCTTCCACGCTTAGCAATCCAGTCCAACGCATTTTCTCTGTCCTGAATCATGGAGCCTTCTTCTATACTTGGCTTGAGCAGCTCCAACATCTGAGTATCATTTCTATCGTATACGATATGATTCAAGATGTCCTCGTCTGAGACAACACCAAGAGCACGGAACACAACTGAAATCGGGACTTCGGCACGAATGTATGGGAGATTTGCGTATGCGAACGGACCTGGGGATCTCTTTGCGATTAACGACGATTCGGCCCATTTGATGTTGAAAGTTGAAATGAGTCGTGAGCCCTTCTCGACTGCACTGCGAATTTCTGCCGTCCAAGGAATGGGGCCCTGCTTTTTCCGGAAGACCTGGACGATATTCGCGGCGCTTCGCTCTTGTGCAATCAAAACTTTCTCACTGCCGTTGATGATAAAGTATCCGCCTTGATCGTACGGGCACTCGTTGTGACCATACAACAGTTCGTCTGTCTGGTTTCTCAAATGGCACATTTCTGACCTTAGCATAACGGGAAGTTTCCCAATAAAGACGCGAGGCTGTTCTTCCCCAGGAGCTGGCTCGGCGTCTTCCCTCTCCCAATATAACTCCGTTCCTCCACCCGCACCGGCATCAACATCCATATCATCACCATCACCTGAGCCGATCGGTCGCTCCCTTGCAACCATAGTTTTATGTTGAATGTCAGCCAGCATGGCGCCAGAATACGTGAGATTTCGAAGCCGCGCCTCATGAGGATATAGCTGTTGTGTGGTTCCGTCTCCTTCAGTATGAGTAGGTCTTGCTAGACTCACTCGGCCGAAATGTATTTCGTACCGTCTCTTGATAATAGGCTCCTCATCATCCGCCGAGTACGGAGCGTTCTGGTCCAGGATGACATGACCATTCTCCTTCACAATATCTTGTATCGTATTACGAGTGAACTCATCGTATGAGTCGAGTTGCTGCGATACCAAGCCTTTTTGGTCGAAGAATGAGGATATGACCGTCCAACAATCCTCAGCAGTTATCAGGTTGTCATCATCATAGTACTCTTCGTCCTCGTACTCGTCATGATCATAGTCTGCCATACTGCCGGCGGTTGGCGAGAGAACAGAATGGAGTTTCGATGTGTCAGGCAAGTAGCGGCGCGGAATGAGGGAAGGTGTCGAGGACAGGCAGGTGGCGGCGCAACACAGCGCGCGAAGGACAAAGATCGGAGACTCTCAAGGTCCTCAATGGGAGGCAATCTCAATGGAGTACAGCTGCCAGAGCATGAAATCAAGAGGGTGAGAGGTAGGTTGTAGTGTCGTGTTGGGAATGAAGATAATCTATGGAGAGTGAAATGGAATTCACAAACGGATCGCAATGCTAAGATAATAATCACACTAACCAGATATGGCGTAGCGTTATTGTTTTGTTCCGCGTTAACTTCATGCCTAGGCGCCGGTTAATGTGAATGGAGTATTCAATCAATTATCTATAGGGAATGAAACGCAGGGGACTAAGGTGTACTGTATCATTACAAGATAGCTTGCTATCTCATGCAAACTTTCTTACCCCATCTTCATCTTTTCTAATGGCATTTACATCAAGATCTGTAGATCATCCTTCTGTCGTTGAGAGAAGCCCAATCTTGAAAGCTCAATATCTAGAAGTTCACATTTATTCAAGACACTCAGATAATAAATCGAATTAAATTCCCTTGACGCGATGTGGAAGGGATTCATAATATTCCTCCCGTGCATTTACATCTTGCTCTGTCCATCTTGAGGCACTTTAACCACCACCTTCCCCCAGCTTTCTCTTGCTCCTAACGCCTCCAGAGCCGCCGGAACACTTTCCAGGCCAACAAACTCCTGATCCGTGTAACATGTGCCTTTATACTTTCCCGACTCCATCAATTCGAACAGACCGTCCCAAACCTTTTCTACCATCTCTGGCTCGTTCGTCGCATACATGCCCCAATGAAGTCCCACGACACTGACGTTCTTTAGCAGAATCCTGTTCGTCGCCATCTTCTCAATGTCTCCAGCAGCAAATCCAATAACCAGTAACCTGCCATTCCAGGCAGTACACTTCATCGACTGCACGATGAGTCCGACAGGATCATACACAATATCCACACCCCTTCCATTTGGCGTCAGCTTCTTAACCTTCTCTGGCCAGTCGCTCTGCCTGTAATCCACCACGAAATCCGCGCCAAACGACTTTGCGATAGCCAGTTTATTTTGCGTCCCCGCCGTCGCAATGACAGTCGCGCCGAACGCCTTTGCGATCTGCACGGCAGCAAGGCCAACACCGCCCGCAGCCGCATGAATAAGAACGTAGTCGCCTGCACGAACACAACGTTAGCCATGCGCTTCACCTCAACATCTCCATCCGCAATCCTCACCCTTCTTTATCCCTGCCCTCGTAACTAGTCCCGCATAGCTCGTCGGTGCCGTCACAAACAAACCCGCCGCATCAAAAAAGCTCCACCCCCTCGGCACCGGCCTCAACCGATCCTCCGTCGCCGCAATCCTCGTCGCATATGCACCCTGGCTCCCGCCAAACACTTTATCGCCAACCTTGAACTTGGGCGTTCGGCCACCGGGAAGAGACGAAGGAACTTTGAGGATCACGCCCGAGAATTCGGAGCCGGATATCCAGGGAAATGGCGGCTGATGCTGGTATTTGCCGCGGATTTGGAGGAGGTCAAAGAAGTTTGTTGCGGAAGCGTGGATGGCGATGAGGTATTCGTCGGGTTTGGGGGTCGGGTCGGGGAGGTTGATTACTTTCAGCTCTTCTGGACCCTACGAGGACGTATTAGTGAAGGAGTCCTATCAGAGTTCTTTTTAATCTTGGTGAGTGCAAAACTGCTTTACCTTGACAAATTCTGAAAGCTGAATGGCGCGCATTTTCAACTAGGGAATTGAGTTGCAATTTACAGAGAACAGAGAAAAGGTGAAGCAGTGTCTATTATAAAGGAGCGGAGGAAAGGAAGGAAATCCCAATTACTTCCGGCGCGATCGCGAATGATATGGTGGCCACCAGCAGGGCAGTGAATACTCATGACTCTCCGACAATGCCTCGGGCCTCCGCTGGCTTTCAACAGGCGGGGAACCGAGTCCGTTCCTTGGCGAATGGCACCCAGCACGAGGCGCCATCATGGGGCAGTCGAGCAGCGAGATCGGGGTTGAAATGAAAATATTCATAGAAATCTCCACTAAACTTCTAATCTCGCTGTCATTAACCTTTTAGAAGTTGGTATTAACGCTGCCATGTGAAAGTTCAAGTTTGCTCCAGGCAGATCGGTGTTGCAATAGCGGATCTGGCTGTGCAAGGTGTGGCGTTCGCCATGTCACGACCAGGGCTGCGACTTCTTTGGAATCGCAAAGAAAGAGACCAACGAGACAACATCAAGCAGACCGAATCACCTAACACACCTTCAACACTGTCTTAAATATCACCAACCATATTCACCCGCGCTTATAAAGACACCTTGCCCCGAGACCCATTCCTCCGCCAGTCTTCCTGTTCGATTCTCAACCGCTTCCCCCACTTTCAACGTCCCTATCAGCCATCATGGCCGAGGACGCCGCATCGACGTCTGCGGAAGAGACCCAGATCACCTTTAACATCAAATCGTCCAGCGATGCCAAATACGTCCTCACCCTACCGCTAAGCACTACTGTTGCCGACCTCAAAACGAAGTTATCTACACCAGAATATGCAGACCTCCCGGCAGAGCGGCAACGTCTGATATATTCAGGACGTGTACTGAAGGACCCCGATACACTGGCTAGCATGAAGATTAAAGATGGCCATACGGTACATCTGGTCAAGGGAGCAAACAGCAACGCTCGCCAGAACCCAGCGAACCAAGGCTCGAGCTCAACAGGAACTAGCTCGACACCGGCTGCGCCGCAAGTACCTACCAACCTTGCTACGGGGACTGGCAACAATCCCCTTGCTGGCCTTACTGGTGCTCGATATGCTGGCTTCCATGGCCTACCAGGTGCAGACATGTTTGGACCCGATGGAGGTGTAAGTTTTGACCAGATCAACTCTATACCATGATTACTTATCTAATATTTCACAGATGGGTCCACCCCCAGAACCTGAAGAGTTTCTTAACATGATGGAGAACCCCCAGTTCCTCTCACAATTCAACGAAGCCATGAACAACCCCGCATTCATCGAGATGATGGCCAACAACCCCATGGTACGCGACAACCCAATGATGGCACAAGTGCTTCGAAACCCAGAACTACGCCGCACACTCTTCAGCCCTGAGATGCTCCGTAGGCAATTACAATTGCACCGCGCATTGAACCCAGGTGGCAGCAATGCTTTCCCTGCCCCAGGCATCACAGACACCACACCGCCGGGAGGCACTACAACGGGAACTGGCACAACACAACAGCCAGCAAACCCCTTCGCCATGCTCGGCGGCCTTGGTGGTGCTGGCGGTGCAGAGAACCCCTTCACAGCTCTATTCGGTCCCACAGGCGCCAATCCGTTCGCTAACACACCAGCATCCGCCAACTCGAACACCACACCCACCACCTCCCCCCCTCCTACAGCGTCCGCAAATCAAGGCACTCCCGCAAACCCCACTCCCTCACACCAGCCAGGAAACCCCTTTGCCGACCTCTTCGGTGCCGCCGGTACCGGACAAACCGGCCCGAACCCGCTCGCAGAAATGACCCAGCAATTGATGCAAAATCCCGAAGCCATGCGCGCCGCGATGCAGATGATGGGCGGCATGCCTGGCGGCGGCCCAAACCCTTTCAGCGCTACCCCAGCTGCCGGTAATATTGGTGCGGGTGCGACTGCTAACCCATTCGCTAACCTGTTCGGGCCGGGCGGATTCGGCGCCTTGGGCGGTATGGGTGGTATGGGATCGCCTCCGCCTCCGGTGGATAATCGGCCGCCAGAAGAGCTGTACGCGAGTCAGTTGAGGCAGCTTAACGATATGGGGTTCTATGAGTTTGAGCGGAATGTGCAGGCGTTACGGAGGAGTGGGGGGAGTGTGCAGGGGGCGCTGGAGTTTTTATTGAATGGGGCATGAGAGAGTGGCGGAAGAATGGATGGATGGAGAGAGATGGTCCGGGTTGACACGATATGCATAACGGTAAGTGCGCGCGTAATGGTAAGTAATGGTTGATGAACGAATACGCGCGGATAGAGATGGGGATGGATATGGGGCTTGTAAGGCGATGTATGGATCTGTGGGATGGATCGTTGATATCCCCCACTCTCTTCACAGCGGCACGAAATCGGAATTAGCTGTTCTTATTGCTACGGTCCTTGGATGGGATGCCGTCCCTCTTTTTTAGGTAGGGGTATAATGTGAGCTCTCTGATCAGCTTGTCGCATTTCACTCGTCAAGCAACTGCTAGTCTTTGCAGCTGGCGGGTGTTGTACGGGCCCCGTGCCCTGATTCCTTTTGGTTGTAGGGTGGAGGGCTTGAGTCGGATGGAGGGGGTTTTATCGATTGGTGGTGGAGGGGGAGTGATAAGGTCCTGCGATATATAGTGGAGATGGTAAAGCGTAATTATTGCACACCTCGTAAGGTGCCGGAGTCAACCACACCTCCTTAACACGTCTCGAACGACATAGAAGCCCTCCACGCCATTTCGCCCATACAGCCAGAGCCCCCAAGTCTCCTTCCTATTTTCTCTACGCTCACAAGGCCTTCACATAAAATCTCATTCACACCCAGAACCATGTTCGCTTTCCAGCCAACCAAGTCCACCATTCTTCACCGTGCCCCTCGAAGCCGTTACGAAGACATTAAGCACACCAACCTCATCCTCCGTATCCCTTCCCTACTCTCATCCTACAAGCTACAAGCTACAAGCCCCCATCCTACTCTCCAGAGAGGTCACGTCTTCACCCCCCCAAAATCAAAAACCAAGTCCAAAACAAAATACCACGCCAGCTCCGTCCGGACTATGCCGACTCCAGAATTCCATCCGATTAAGTTTACCGTCATCGGCGTGTATAGAAACGTAGGTGGGGTGTTGTAAATTGGGTCGCAGTGGGTTTGAATTAGGGTTACGGTTGGTATTGCTGTAGGTAATAGACAGGGAAGAGGGGCAGGGAAGAGGGGGTGGTGATGGGAGGGGAAGGGAGTGTGGAGAGGGTGGAGGGAACGGGAACGGGAACGGGGTAATGGGAGGGCCAATTTTGTCGTGAATTGTTGTGGGAATGCATGGGCGGATAGTAGGAAGCGGTTCATTAGGGGTGGGTTGGAAGCTGTGAGGGTTTTAGGAAGGGCCTGGGGGGCTTTAGCAAGACGGGTCGGGGGTGAGTAGATTCGATAATGATTCAGAGTTGTTGCTACATAGGGAGAAGTGTTGCGAAGTGTATTAGAAAGGAGAAATGTGTATAATATGCAGGAAAAGTCCGTACAAAAGGCATTTAACCACGAGCTGCCGAGGGAAACCCATATTTCCACGGGTCAACGATACGGGAATTACTAATTTGACAGAGCAAGGGAAAGAAGTAGAAGGCTTGTCGCGACGAACAATTCAGACATCAATTGGGGTTGAATCATTATGTATATACGCTTGTGATGTGGTAGGTGGTGGAAGTATCCGAATATCATACACGACAGCTTAAGTGTATATGCTCCGATGTTGGGTGTAGGGTCTTAATTTGGTGTGCGGAATGCCTAAGGAACCTGCTGGCGACGTGGCGATGCGAGATGTGCGGTCCAGTATTGCGACATTGGACGGATCTAAAGTCTGCTCTGCAATGGAGCGAGCATAAATTCAAGCTGGCACTCGCAGCATTACACCACCGCAGCCATTGATTGAGAAATAAATATTGTTAGCCAAAAGTCGCTGGCTATAGATCTCGTTTTGGTCGCGATGTTCGATGCAGGAAAAGTTGCTCAAGATCGTGGAGATACTGGGAGGCACTATTTAAAAGGAGGCAATGGAGAAGGTCCCGGTATTTCA
Source organism: Lepidopterella palustris CBS 459.81 (assembly GCA_001692735.1). Classification (NCBI taxonomy): domain Eukaryota; kingdom Fungi; phylum Ascomycota; class Dothideomycetes; order Mytilinidiales; family Argynnaceae; genus Lepidopterella; species Lepidopterella palustris. The sequence continues at coordinate 93,215 of KV744812.1, read as the reverse complement.
TTGAGTCGCTGGTGCGTCATTATATGAACAGGGTGTCTTAGGCTACATGAAGTAACTGGATATTATATATGGCGGCTTGAGTGTAGATCTCCGTATGCTAGTTGTAGAGCGCGAGTTTGGTATAGAGTTTACCTATGGAGCCTGTTGACGAAGTGGCGATGCTAGCTGCGCGGTCCAGGATGACTCGTCGGTGATGTATCGCCTAAATCCTCGCATTGATAACGTCATTATGATAGCTAACAAAACTCAGGATATATTGTAGACATTTTGGTAGTGTCCTGGGAACGATGGACTTCCGGGGTATCTTTCATCTTGTCCTCCACTGAAGAGGCCTTTTCGGATGAGACTCGGTGGAAGCAAATAACCTTCACCGATGAATAATCTGTACCTCTCCAAATCCTTTGATCTTTTCCATGGCATCTTTCTCGCTCATCCTTAACTCCGTACAAATCTCATCGAAACTGTGAACTCCATCCAGATACCGTGCCAGAGGCAACTCTCTACCCGGGTCCGAGCCGAAACCGGTGCCATTTCCGTCCCCATTCGCATACCCGGGCCCTTCCACCCAACCCCCTTTTCGACGTTTTGTTTCATCGTTGACGCCGGGTAGACATGAGTTTACAATTGCATACTTGTGCACACGATACAGATATCCTTTGATGACTCCAAACGTGATCAAGCGACGGACGTCGACGCGGGTAAGAAGCTCGAAGTTCTCCAAACACCAATTGCGCAAGGTAAGGCCTTGCTTTAGTGATGTGTAGAGTCGAACAAGACTTTCCTTGGAGACACGGTAAGGATCAGACTCGTCATCTGAAGATTCACCCTCTTCTTCCATGTCTACATCCTGTTCTTCGTGTGATCTCTCTCGTGAGAGGGGCTCGTCGCTTTCATCTCGGCTGCCATCCGCTTCTGATCCTGTTCGAACTGCGGGCTTCAAGCTCATGCGAGGGATCCTGACATATCCGGCGCATTCCGCCTGAATGTTTTCGTCGACAATGAAATCACTGATTTCGGACGTTGGGGCATAAATGGCGCCGAATTGGAAGATATCCAGGAGAATCACGCAGCCGTAGTAGACGAGATGCTGCACGGCTTTTCTGGTCAGACTCAGATCTGTGTCTGCTAGCTGAGAGATGTGCGACACGGAACGCGTTCCGTTGATATATGGCAGAATGCGAGTGAGTGTAAGGTCTGAGGATATTGTTGAGGAAAAGGAGGAAAGATCGATTCTGAGAAGCGGAACATGCCATGCGTATACCGGAGCCGGGGGAGGATGAGTAGGAAATAGCTTCAGATTGATGGTATTTGAGTCATCTGAAGCCAAATATGTTAAGGCTAGAAGCTTGGAAGACGAGTTGAATAATCAACACTTACCTATTGGTATCATGCACTCGCAATAATTATTAAGGTCCTCCAATATCATTTCACAAAGTGCGTAGACCTTCCCGCCACTGCCTGGCACAGATCCAATGTCCCAGATGCCTGAATCCGCATTGTCTTGTTCACATAGCTTGTCTTTTGCCTCCACATGCCCATCACCTTGCTCTTGACCCTTAACCTTCGTATCACTCTCTACACCGTTCCCCTCCCCCTCATCCTCATCATCTTCAAACCACCTCGGGTCCTCCTCTTTACTCAAGAAGCCTCCTTGCTCTTCCAACGCTCTCAACAGTCGCCCCAACTTCCTGACAACACTCGCATAGCTACCCCAATCCGACACATCTTCATCAAGCACCAAAGCGAAATTGAATATGAATTCATTTCGGTTGTATTTCGTTTCATCCTCTATACATACCGGGAAGCCGATGACACGATAATGGTTTGTGCAGGTTGTGACGAGCCGGTCGCAGAACTCTTGTCGCGGGATGATGTAGGCTGAGATGCTGGGGAAATGGAAGAGAGGATTCTGGAGCGCTGATGGGGAGGTCGACGGTGTGACGGAGCCTTCTGGGACTTGGTGGAGGACACGGAAGCCTGAGATGGGGATGTGGGTTAGCAGAGATTCCGGGTGTTGATTCCAGGGCTGCGGGGACTTGTAGGATCTGGGCGAACGTGCCTTTTTTTGGGTGAAAGCGTGTGAAGAAGATCGATTTAATCATCCTTGTTTGCATCGTAGGTTGGCACGGCGTGGAAACCTTTGTATCGGTCCTGGGGCTACATCATTGTGCATTGAGAATAGACAAACGGTTGCGAGGTGCGGTTCATCTCTCTCAAAGCACCGTCAAAGAAAAAGTTAGTATATAAGGGAAAGAAATTGGCTACTCTTTCATCAAGGTGAGATGGCCGAGCGGTTAAGGCGACAGGTTAAGGTTTCAACCTTAGCACAATTCCTGTTCACGAAAGTGGCGTGGGTTCGAGTCCCACTCTCATCATCATTCTTTTTTGCATTTTTGTTTGCATATTGGCAAATCCTGCTTTTAGGCTCTGGTTCTTCGTTCTACGACTCTTACGCGACAGAAACAGCATGCCAAATTACGGGATTGTTAGGAGTCGAAGCGTAGATATTTTCAAGTCAGCTAAACATCTCCGCAGCGGTTCTTTTCCTTTTGCGCGACAAACCTCTATCATAGAATTATATAAAACCACGAAACATTACATGTATCACGTAAAAATCACAGAAATACGTTAACACGAGACATGATGTCTGCTTCATTTCTACGTAATCCTTGAAGCTCGATATCAGGCGTGCCTTGTCACTTCTCCTTTCTCTCCCTTCTCAACCCCCCAACACCTTACACCTCGTCCCCAATCATCCCCACAACTACCTCCCCCTACTCCGCATGTCCCACAGTAACGGGTGCAGAGCAAATTGACAATCCATTACAGATTGCAACGCCGACGCCAGACCAGCTGACGCCGGATGCTTGCTTTTTTCCTTCCATCCTCATCCAATCCTCAGTCATTAACTTCATACCAAAAAAACCTATTAACAAGAAAGCGAAGAAAAAATGGGGAAAGGAATGATCCCAATGTATCGCTGCACATAAAGCCAGCTGGACAGGTTAAAGTCTCGAGAAGCATCGAGCTCGCCCGCCAAAAAACGATCGTATGTCGTGGCCGTTGTTGCGTTGAGAAACTGAAAATGATTGAATAAGCACGCGAGGAGCTGTATTCAAGTCATCTACGTGCGTACAACGACGCCCTGGCGGCGGGTGGTGCGGGCTTCGTAGGCCTCGTCGTCTTCGCTGGAGCAGGACTCGGAGTCGTCAGAGAATCCGCAGCGGGCACCGCCACAGTCGAGCTTGACGCGGTCGCCGGTGCGGGTGATGCCGTAGCGTTCGCAGGTGCAGCAGCTGGAGGTGCTGGACACGGAGGACGGCGACGATGAGTTGGACGAGCGCGACGTGAGCGATGGAACATCGGAATCGCCATCGGAGTCGTAGTCGGAGTCGTCGGAGTCTTCCATGGTGGCGAGGCTGAAGCGGGATGTCAGCGCCTCGATGGTCGCGGGTTCGTAGTCTGCGTTGACGAGTTGGCGGGTCTGGTTGGGCTTGACCGGTGTTGGAGACACGATCTTGGATGGGGACAGGGCGCGGCCTTTCGGGATATCGGACGAGATGCGGCGGGAGTGGCGCTTGCTGGTGTCGCGGGCGGGGCTACGGGCAGGAGCGGCGGGGGTGGTTGGGGTCTTGCCCGGGATGTCGAGGATGTTGAGTTTGCGGCCAGTGGTGGGCTCGGTGGTGAATTCCTTGGCTGGGTCGTGCGAGACGTGGTAGCCGTCGATGATATACTATGCGGGGCGTTAGAGACGGACTTGCTGGTGCATGAGGGGAGGGAGACATACGTAGTACCAGTATCGCTGACCCTGCTTGAGTGTCGCGCCTTGGAATCTGAAGGTGCCGAGCCAGCCACCAGACTTCTTCGCATCCTTGGAAAGAGGAAGTTGCCCGCTGTAGTTATCCCATGAGCCGAGAAGATGGACGGTCTTGCAGTTGGCAGAAGTGCGGAGGGTGAAGTTGAGTTGGATAGCGGCCATTTTTCTTATTTGTCGAAACTAATTTGGTTTGGTGTTGTTGTTGTTGTTGTTGAAGTTGGACTGGTTCGTTGAAATGATAGATTGAAGCTGATTGGAAGAGAGCAAAATTGCGTAAATGCGAATGGGAATTAATGATTGTTTGGTTGGTGTTGGAATTTCGCGAGCAAGAAGAGCTGATTATTAGAGTATTGGATAGGTGGACCGGCCACAGCTGTTGAATTGTATGGGAATTGGTGGATTAACGGTGGTATGTAGAGATATAGTAATTAGGGCACCAGGCCTGAGGTATCGGATTTGATGGAGTAAAGAGGAAACAAAAAAAAAAAACTTGAGAGACAAAAAGACTAATAAACAGCTCAAAAGGTGACAGGCTTGCTGAAGAGCTCGAAAGAATGGGCAGACCAGCCCATCTTTTAAATCACAACTCCCACCCGCACTGATTTCGGCTTGGCTGACAGCCTCCGGGTGGTACAAAATAGAATGCCTGCTTCTGGTCGGCCGGCTGCATGGACGGCATGGGCGTGATGGGAGAGTGGGCCAAGCTGGACAGCCTCTTCGCAGTGTGAGCGCTTGAAGTCGAGGTTCAAGTGGACGAGGTTGAGATGGTGTTCCCGGGGGAATGCTGCAGGCGGCTCCTCTGCGCCCCACAATTGGCTGCACAATCAGGTGTATGTAGGAATGGTTCTAGCGGCGCTCATGCACTCGAAAACAGTCGGCCAATGGGAAGAGGAGCTGGAGAGGAGGTGGTGATGGACACGGAGCTTTGTGCATTTCCGCTCCCGCTACGGGCATCACACTGCATCAATTAATTGTACTCTAAGCCCAAGAGGAGGCCTGCGATGGTGGGGACGTCCTTGTTGACATGCAGCTTCGGTGATAGCATTCACTGGCAGCATTCACTGGCTAGGCGACCGTTCGATGGATCAGATGGCTCTCTTCTGCAGCTCGCTTTGCGTATATCGTCCCTCGTCGCCCTCCTGGTCTGCCATGCGAGCTCTCGACTCAAGCGCCCAATCGCGACTCTCTATCGCAGTCATCTGCATCGCACACGAATGTGGACCCAGCGGTTACGTGCAGCGAGGCCTGGCTGACAGAGCAAGACCATCGCATCCTCCACTTGACCAAGGACACAATCTAGGATAGAGCCATTTTCTATTATCGATAGCGGTCCCGACGATGACGGGCAGCGGTCCGCAGCTCTCAATCCGAGTACGAGGAAGTCGTCTAGAAAAGCTTCACCATTGGATGCGTGTCAAGAGACGGTGTTAAAGACCGTTACTTGGAACCCATTCAAGAGTGGTTGGACACGGCGATGCTGCATATGAACAAGTTCTCCGCTGTTAACAACAATAGACTATGACCACTTCCACACATCATGTAGTATACGAGTCTCAGACGCCCCTATATTGGCGACGGTGTACAAGAGGTCAGATTCGCGAATGATGCCCCACGAGGCTCGTGATAGATATCCGCCTTCTGGAAGCCCAGTCGACAGCTCCAAAGAAACTATGCCAAGCGGAACATCATTCCCACACCTACGCGCCTCAACCCCAGCAAGCCGTATTCATGCAATCCGCATCGTGATTTTCCAAAGTAAATTCCCAATGGTCATCTACTCCTGACAGCGAAAATTTCGCGCCCACTTACGCAATAAAAACAAAGGCTTGAGTGCGCAACACAAAATAGATTACCCAAAGCCGCACCGGTCAATGCCAAACACCCCAGGCTCCAGAACCTCAGCTGTTCTGACCTGACTATTACTCAAACCCTAGCAGATTCTGCAGCTCCTCCGGCGTCAATGTGCTCTTTCTCCTTTTCGGCCGCCCTCCAATCCGAGTCTTGCGTGGCGAACTTCGCCGACGATGCTGCTGTTGCTCATCGTCCACTTCCGTCCGCGCCTCTACGCCTGACTTCACGGCCACCAGGCCATCCGCTAATGCTGCCGCTTCGGCTTCTGCTTGCGCCACATTGAGCTTGTCCTGCACCGTTAGCTTGGGCAAACGTTCCTCGGGATGCGGGAGCGGAGAAGAGCGCCGCTTCTGTGCCTGCAACAGGTCAATATATATGTATCTGTGGTTGATTCTGGAGGATGAAGGGGGGGAAGAAAGTGTGACGTTGCGAATTATATATATCATGTCCGCAGTATCATCGAAACGTACTTGACGGGGAATCCGTGATTCCTGGAGTTTGGCCCTGCTTCTGGAGAGCTGCGACTTTTCTATTGATGTTGCGGTTTTGCCGCTGGGCGTATCTCCCACAAGGTCAACCTCGGATGCATTCTCGTCTGCACCCATGGATGGTGTGTTGTTGATGGAGGGTGCAAAAGCAACTTTGCGTGGGGACTTGATGTTGCCATTGCTTTCTCTAAGCGCTGATTGTTCGGGCTGCAGCTGTATGTTAAAGATGTCCGAATTCGACGCCAGGCCTGCTTCGTCGCCTTTTTCTGGGGATGGGGGATCTTCGAGCCTGGAGTCTTCCCCTTCCATGCCATCTTCAATATCGTCGACTACGTCGCTGTCCATCTCGCCTTCATCGCCATCAGCGACTGAAACGTTTTGCCCAAGTCCCAGTCCCATCTTCAACTCCTCAAGATTGATCGTGTCACCTCCATTCTGCATCCTCTTTCTCCATCCCTCCATCATGGCCACAGCTTCCTTCCACCTCGCCTCCATCTTCTCCCATCCTGCTCTTAACCTCACAATTTCCTCCTCCCTCAACTCGACCTCTTCAATAGGCACAAAGTTCGGATTCGTCAGAAGCGTCTTCAGGTTCTCCAGCACAGTATCCATATCCGTCGCCAGTGCCTCATAGCTCGTAGGCAGAGCATTTACCATGCCCTCTCCCATGTCCTCTTCCACCACCGTCTCCAATTGCCCCATCTCAACCCCCCTCTGCGCCTCGGGCATCCCTTGCAGCTCCCTCAGCGTCCCGAGTGTACTCCTAACCAACCCGATCAAATTATCATTCTCGTCACTCAAGCTCTGACTCAACTGCGTCAAGAACTCCGTCGTCTCTAGTCTGAGACTATACTCCGGATCATCCACTCCTGGCACCTCCTCCTCTCTGCCCGCAAACCCCGACCCGCTAATGCCCGACGCCCCCGGAGTAATCGAGATACTCGCGCCAACAAGCCCCGTCTTGTTCCCGCGCTGCTGTGCAGTCAAATGGGTCTTCAGCCGCTGGATCTGCACGTCGCGCTTGCGGACGTCGTTGGCGCAGCTTGTGCGCACCTGCTGCACCGTCGTCTTTAATCTCAGCATCTCCTCTCTCAACGAACGCGCCGACGCCTCCGCCGTGCGCAGCGCCGCCCGCGCCGCGCGTTCCTGTGACTGCGAGAGCGAGAGCTGCCGCGTAAGGTCTTCGGCGCGCGTTTTCTGTCTCTCAAGCGCAACGGTCTGGCTTGCGGATTCGGTGCGTAGCGTGCGGAGGGTCTGGGCGATCGATTCGCGTTGTTCTTGGTCGCGCTGCTCGAGAGAAGGGATACAAGTCAGCCCAATAGTCCCAATTGGATCAAATATCATATCCGACAAAAACCTCTCGTGAATGAGGAAACCCCATTAATCCCAGTGCACGTACATCTCGTCTCAGAATCAAGTCATGCACCAAATTGATGATCTGCGCCATGGTGACTTCCTTCCCTCCCTCGGCCTTGGACGGCCGCGCGAACTCTATTGCTTTGCCATCGCGGAGCAGGCCGCGCGCGAGGAGGAGGTTGTTTATGTAGGTTGAGGCGGTTTTGAGGTTGAAGGCGTCCATGGTGGAGGGATTGATTGTTGGTTGTTTTTGTCGTGGTGTTTCGGTGTTGAGTTTCTATTGTTTGGGTTTGGCTGTTTTGGGGTTAGTGCGGGTTGGAACAAATTCATAGACTTCCTCTTCCTCGCACTCCATGAAGATCTAGACGATATAGTAGCCTTGATCTGATCTAATTTTCTCTACTCTGGCAAGCTTGTGTGCTTGTAAACAATTTACATGCTTGCTAGCTCAAAATCGTCACAGCAAGTCGAGAAAGCATTATGCTCATCCTAGAATTTATGTATGAGGGTATCCAGTATCAGTTCTAATGCCCTTCAAGCTCTACAAATCCACTGCGCTCTATCTCTCCTCTTCTCCCATCAATACTTCTCCCCACTCACCGCCTCAACTTCCCTCTGCTCCTCCACCAACGCCTGCGGCCCCACATACCCCCTCCCGCTCTTCCAAAACCACCCCACCGCCACAAAAGACGTCAACCCACCCGTAATCAGACACGAATAGTTCATACTGACCGCGGACACTGGCAGCGCATACGGAAAGCAATACACTACCACAAACACGACAATATACGCGCAGCTAACCCCCAAAACAGTATACGCGACCGCCGGCGGCATGTAGAACGGGCCTGGGACGACGTAGCCGCGGCGGGAGAGCAGGTGGGGCAGGATGGCGGCGAGGTAGGAGAGGGTGGAGAGGACGACGAAAGAGCCGACGAAAGCGTTAAAGGCGGTTGACGAGCCGACGTAGATGCAGCCTAGGACTGTGCAGACGCAGCCGCAGGCTAGGGTTGCGTTGAAGGGGTTTTTATGCGTGGCACTGATGCGAGCGAGGGAAGTGCTGAATGGGGTCGCGTTGTCCCGGGCGAGTGTCCATAGCATGCGGCCTGAGGTAATGTAGGTGCCGATGCAGGTGCAGACGGTGGGGCAGAAGATGACGATGAGAAGGCCGAAAGAGCCGCCTCGGGTGTTTGTGGCTTGCAGGTAGACTTCGGCGAGGGGGAAGGTGTAGGGGTTGCCCAGGACGGCGTCCATGTTGTTGATGGAGTAGAAGAGCGCAATGAGGTAGAAGAAGGCTGTGAACAGGCCCACGACCATCTGTGCAGCGATGGCTTTGGGTATGTTCGTGCGAGGTCGAGGGATCTCTTCAGCTAGATGGGATACGCAGTCTGGCGTACCAACTGCATAGGCACCATTCAGCATGCCGGCAAGGAAGACAAAACCGTCGCTGGTATATCCGGTCTGATTCGACCAATCCCGCCATACGAAAGCTGTGGATGCATGGCCGCTGCCAGTTGTGCTAGGCATTATAGCGCAGACTAGAATCGTAATAGTCACCCCTGCGATAATGAAGAAGAGCCCGAGATTACTGATGGCTGGTAAGGCTCGATTGGCGAAGAGAACAGTCGCGCAACACATCCAGGTAACGATCAGGTATGTGACGAAGACATGCCAGCGCTGAGATGTGTAGTCTGGGTGAAAGAGACCCCACATGCTAATAATCTGGTTTGCGATAATGGCGGACATTGATGCAGAGCCAAATATCCAAGCAAAGTAGTTCCACCTAGTGCCAATTAGTGTCCTCCAGCATTTCAAGAACGATATTCTATTTCGGGGAAGCAATGAAAACAAGCAGATCAAACAAGGATTTCTTGGGCAATTTTAATTCTGAGCAACTCTCCAAACACCTCATTCATGCCATAGGCCCGTAAAACTTAACTTTGGCTGTCTTCTGCACAATTCATGATTAGAAACAAGAAGATTCTCTCACACTCACCATCCAGCAAACCAACCCACAGCCCTCCCATACTTTGGACCCGCAGTAATCGAAGCCCAGTGATACACTCCAGCCGAGGACGGAATCGCAGAAGCCAGCTCCGCAATACACGCCGCTATCAACCAGTAGAAGCACGAGACCGCAATACTAATCGCATGCATGATTAACAACCGGAACTATATCCAATCCTCAGATCGATCCGCAGAACTCACAACTCATATATCACGCCCGGTGGTCCACCGTTGTAAATAGCTACCACCTACTGCCTCATCAGCACTATTCCCACGCCTCCCTTTGCTAATATGTGCGCGTTCTCGAGATATCAGGACAAGAGAAGGGCAGGGAAAGACGCACAATACTCCCGCCCAAAGCTGCCCACGTGTTCCCCGTACAAATTCCCACGGCGCAAATACTCAACAGGCTGAAATTGCGATCCAACTCTTGCTTATGGCCAGACGCATTGATGACTTCTCCAATCCCAACCCCGATTCCATCCTCAGCTTCCGCCGCAGAGACGGGCGATTGGCCATGTTCCTTGCTCTTTTCGTTCATCTCTTACTGACAAGCAGACTTTATCGAATAATAACAGCCACAAGCAAAGAAAAGGTAACAAGAGAACAATGAAAAGGGCTAGAATAATGCGAGACTTCCCATCTTACATACTTATCCCATCCGCTCCAATACACCCCCAAATCCCCAATTGGATACACCTACGACACATGCGTCGATCGCTTCCGCCATGCCAGCCGGGAAGATCTCCAACTGTGGTGCAGGAATCCAGACGGCAGACGAGGTACGAGGTTGCTGCTTGCTGATAAGGCAAGACGATACAGATACCTACCCGAGCAATTGCATTATTATCTCCTGTGACAACACCTGATTAACGATGGCGACAGGGATAGGAATAATGGCAGTTGGTAATGGCAACTATGAGGTACCGAGGTGAGATGCCGATGCCTGAACGGTCGAACGAGACATGCCGAGACTTGGTGATCGTGTGAATATTTTCCTAGCTTTTTCATTGTATACTATTTGTGCCATGATGGAATCTATCGACAATCGACCTCAGTAATTGGTAGTACTTTAGCATCACAGAAGATGCTCATAGGATTATGCGGTGAACATTCAAATTTTTTTTTAAGCTGTCATTATCAGCATTTCATGTCCCAATTACCAGTTCCAAACCCCTTTGCCAATTGTCGATAGTTTATTTAATACAAATGCCAGTCCCTAAACGCGCAGTATGATCCTCCTAAAGTCCCCATATGAATGCAGGAAAGCTTCAATGGACTCTGTCCCCAAGAAGACATAATCCCACCTTCGCCATCAATCATCCCAGCGCGAGACATTGAGCAAAAATCTTCGCTTCCAAGAATACGTTCCACTGTAGCATGCAACCATTCTTCCCTCGCCCAAACATTCACTCACTCAAACAATTCTCATTTCCAAATCCTCACCCTCAACGTCACCGATCTTCCTCTTTCCCTTCCCACTCTCCCCTTCCGCCGCCTCATCATCGCCTTCTGTCCATTCTACAACCTCCCACTCAACCCTCACCCCATCATCCCTCGCCGCAAACCCACCCCTCTGCTTCCTCACCTTCCCCAACCTTGTCTCTTCAACCAACTCCTCAAACCACGGTACGCCCCGCGTCACCACGTGCTGCTGCTGTACCCGCTCCGCCCCTCTTCCCAGCCCCTCAACCGCCATGGCCGTCGTCTCCTCATCACTACTATCCCCCGGCAACCAACCAAAATCGCCCAGGGCCTCCTGGTCCTCATCCAGCAGACTCCCCACCGTCAAGAGGATATACTCCGCATCGTCGCGCGTACGCTCATGCCAGGCCGTCAGCGGCGTGCCGCAATAGCCGCAAAAAGTGCGGCGCGAATTATGAGCCTGCGCGGCGGCCGCGAAGGGAGAAACGAAGGTGCGCTGGATGCTAGCGTGCGTTTCATCTGGGAATTGGGCGAATGTCGCGCTGTGGAACCAGGGGAGTGGGACGCGTAGCCAGAGGGTCAGTGGGGAAGCCTGGTGGTGACCTGTTTAATCCATCGAAGCAAGTTCAGTTAGCTAATTTCGACTTTTGTTTCTATAGTTAGGGACTTAGTGATGTGGGCATTGCTTTTTCGCGCTTTTTTTTTTGGTCACTAGCGCGAGCAAGTGGTAGATCGAGAAAATAGCGTTAAAAAGGATTAAGGGAGAAAAACTTACGTGCCGCATTACTATTATCGTACCTCAGCTCCGCGAGCTGCGCTTCCGCCGCCGGTATCTCGATTACATATCGAATACGCCCGCATGCGCAGGACCCGCGTAGTGCCCGATCCATATCCCTCCTAATGCTGCCTCTCGATGAGGTGAGGTTTGTCACTGTCACTGTCACTGGTTCTGGCGTTGGAATGTGATTGCGGGGAGGAATTGTGTTGAATTGAAGAGGGGAGTGTTCGGCGAGCGAAATTTGGTGGTGTCGCGGAGGTGGTCAATCTTGGGGTTAGGCGGGTCGCCCGATTGGCCAAGATTTGGTGGATGCGGCGCGACGACGTCAACGTCGACTGACAATATCAAACTGAATAATGCCAACGTCAATGTGGAAGCGATGTTAGGCTACTTTGAAGTTACGAACACCTGCGCTTGCAATCTGAGTTGTAAGGGAAGTGGAATGCTGGGAGGGACGGCCTTAATTGGCGTCTGTACAATTATTGCGGACCTGATAGGGCTGCCGTGCTTGGGCGACGTTGAAAACAGCAGTCTTTTCTGAGGAACGATCCGGCCTCTGATACTCGCCCGAGTAATTTGTGGCCTTATTACGCACTGTTCCATTGACCTATACGAAATCAGTGCTGATGGAATTCACCCTCTTAGACGGTTGCCGAAAGAGGGTCTGTGTAGAAACGTGCCAAACGCCTCTATCGTTCAAGGGTTCTTTAACTTCAGCTTAAAACAGAAGGCAACAATCATAGAGCCATATAATGCAAGTTGCAATCCACAATCTAGAGACATTGCGGTCGTTATTAGGTAATTTTCAGGTTTAAGGTGATTAGGGTACTTTTAGGTTGGATATCGATGCCTTCATGGTAAAGTCTGAAACTAATGTTAATTTAGTCTAGAAATCGTAGTGGTTCTGATATCTAGGAATTGGTCACATCTACATCGGCTTCAAAGAGTCCTTAAAGGGTTGAGATTTCTATGCTTGCTACCTTCAGGGCCGAATAGCGTTCCCCAACCCACCTCATATCTCATCAACAATTTTACTCTCATCAATATACCACGCCTTCGCCATTCCCTTCCTCCCTTCTACAAGATCACAACCTGCAATCCTCTCCTGAATTTCCCTCCTCGAACTCACCAGCTCTCTCGCCACATCCTTCCACTCCAACCTCTCCCTCCCTACCACCTCCCTCGCCCCCTCCTCAACCTCTACCTCAACCAACACTCCCCCCTCCTTTCTTACCACCCCATCCACAACCACCATCTCCACATCTGCAGGACTCGAATGCATCACCACAGCTGCCACAGGCTCATGCTGGGACGCACACACCATCGCCGGACTGCACCCATCAAACACGCACAAATCCGCCCTCTTCCCAACCTCCAAACTCCCAATCTCCGTTTCCATGCCCAAAGCTCTCGCACCCAGAATAGTACCGAGATTGAACACCTCCTCGACCTTCTGACTAATCTCCCTCGGCGCCCTCCCCTTTTCCACAAACCGCTCATTGTACACCCCTCGCGCCGCCTGTAATCCCAACCTCATCTCCCCAACCACCGAGCCCGCGTTGTTGGCGTGACAGTCCACGCCAAGCGAGCACTGCGCGGCCATGTCGGCGCGGAAGCAGACGGGCATGCCGAGCGCCATTTGTAACTCCGTACTCGGCGTCGAGCTCACATGTGTGCCGGACTCCCGAATAAGCTGCGCATCCTCCTTTGTTGCGGAACTCGCGTGGCTGAGGAGGATTTTCTCGTCCAACAAGCCCCATTCTTTCAGCAGAGCAGGCACAGAGGCTTCGCCAACCTGCGCGTTACGACTGTAGTGCGAGGTGATTAGCTTCACCCCCGCCGCTTTCGCTGCCTCAAACACTCCCACCACAGCGTCTTTACCGAGGAAAAACATGTCGAACGCCAATCCCAACTGCACCCTTCCCCCCGCCCACGGCGCCTCTTTCCCGAGCTCCTGCAGCGTCTGCAGGATCCAAGGTTCGAGGAGTTTGTCAGTCATGGTGAAGGGGGTCCAGGAGGCTATACGGGGTGTAGGGCAGTAGCAGAAAATAGAGCGGATGCCGGAGCTGATGGTTGCTGCAAGGGCGAGTCTGGAGGAGGAGGGACTGTAGTTGAGGTGCGCATGGTCGATTACGGTGGTTGTGCCTGCCGCAAGTGCTTCAAGGCAGCCGCCGAGTTGGCCGTAGAAGAAGTCTGGTGGGGTGAAGTTTGAGGATTGAAGGTTTCCTTGGAGTTGGGAGTGTTAGCTGGGTGGGTGGGAGGTGGGGTATGAGATAGGATGGAAAGAGATAGTTGGCTACCGGAGACCATGTAGTCAAGCAATAATTGGTCTGCATGACGTCCCTTGAGCTGTGTTTGCCAGACATGGTGGTGTGTGTCTACGAAGCCTGGGCTAATTACTTTATCGGTGCAGTCGATGACTCGGACACCCGCGGCTGGAGAGATGTCAATTTCGATCTTCTTGATTCTGTTGCCATTTATGAGAATGTCGGTTTTGACAGCTTGAACGTGGTCGTCCGGGCCGTGGATCAAGGCCGTTCCTCCTTTGAGAAGGAAAGACATTTGCGCTGTTATAGAACAGACGCAGTAGACGAAGAGATAATAATAGAAGCGAGAGATGGAGTTGGCGATGAGCCGGTAAAGCAAGATGAGGAAGGTACGAGGGTTATACTACGAGGTTTGAAACCCAGCTTTGAACAATGGTATATATACCTACCATCCAACAAACTCGTCCCTAACTCCCGCAAAGCCATCTACTCCTTCATCTTCGCATCACATGCCCAGCCCCCTACGCACCTCCATGTCTAGTGCCGCTATTTCGCAGTCCATCAATCGGGTTCGCTCTCCAAACCCTCCGATCCAATCACTTCAACTTCTATACTAAACCTCACCCTATCCAACAAAAATCCGCGCCAGTATGATCTCAAAAATGGTGCAGTAAGGCCGGCTATGAAGTATTTCAAATACTGACGTTCTGACCTCTTTAATATCAGGAGGAATAGGTAAAATCTCAACGCCTGCTCGGTGTTTGACCTGAGTCTCCGAGGCCGAGAACTCGGAGGGAGACGTTAAAGCCGACATGCCCGAAATCCTGCAGATTATCAACCCCGCGTTTCTGGAACTTCTTGAGCAAGTCCAGAACATTCACGGGTGTGCTGGACGAGTTGCGATGGGTATTTACTCCCGAGTCCCGGATGCGAGTTGGGAGATGCGATCTGCTGTACTCTAGGGTATCTCGTGGGTACTTACAAGGTATCTCCAGTACGCTGAGGATATATTATATCCTTGGCATTTACATCGCCGTGGTCAGAGTTTGGCAATTGCGAGATTCGCCGTTGTTGGATTGACTGGTAAATTGCGTACGTGTTAAGTCAGTCTATCTCAAGATTCCGTGGCGTTCAAAATTCGGGTGACCAGTGGTCAATAGCCCTGCCCCGAGCCCTTACGAGATTTCGAACACGATAGTAATGAAAGATCACTGAGTACAAATATACCTACTCAGAATTGCGGCGAAGAAAGTCTTTACACCTGCAATAGCCGAAAGCCGAAAGAGAAAGATGTGATGAGATGTTATTGATGGTTATGGTGACAGTGTTGGTGCGGGATCCTCGTGGACGCGAACCAGGAAAACGTATGGAATTCCTCATGACGAACCTTGAGGTTGGCAGAGAATTGGTCTAAAAGGACACCGTATACCATAACCGCATATCTCATTCGTTCCTACGCATCGTGAAGATTCTAGACGCGAAAGGCGAAGGATTTGATCCGTCAAGCCAGATACGCGTCGTAGGATCGGGTGGAAAAGAAAAGGATTGACGGGTCAAAATTCTTACCAACCCTCCGGAGGCCCTGCTCAAGAAAGTGGCTGAAACGGTGAAGGATCGCGGGATCCAAGGGGTTTGGGAAACAAGCTTTCTTCCTTCAGGATTTGTTTGGCCCTAACCGAAGCGACGAACACCGACCTCAACCACAAACAACACGGCAAGCCGAATCGCGAAAACAGATTGGATCATCAACCTGTATCTCTCAGACTGCTTCTTGCACGAAAATCACAGCAATCACAACAATAACAGATCAGTAGGTGTAGAAAATTATCCATATAATATTATTATAGAAATCCAAAGGCCCAGCAAATAGATTGCGATACTGGGCCACAAAGAAACCAGAATTCCACACCCTGAATATATAAAAAGAGAACCCAATCTAAGCGGGAACCCAAAAATCCAGCTGTGAAATTTCCCAAAACGATTACGCCGTTGGCTATGCTATGTTCAAAGGAGAGGACCGCCATTCAATCAATGATTTTAAAGGAGAGTCGTATGATGAGGCTCGTTACAAATTCCCAGCTATTGCTATTTGCGCTTCCCAAATCTATTCCCACATCTCTGTAATCTACCATCCCATGGCATAGCCTCCGGTTGGCTTGGGGCCAGTCGAGGAGCCGTACCATGTGGACTTGCTGCTGGAGTATGGGTGTGGGGTGGAGGAGCCAGTGCCAACAGGGATTCTGGAGACACCGGTACCGATAATAGAAGATGAGGCGGTCGCGGGTGGTGCTGGCCAGTTTGTGACGGTGATGCAGGTGGTTGTACCGCTCTCAGTGATAGTGTATGTCTTGATGCAAGTGGTGCAGGATGCTGGCAGCGCCGCAGTCACGTAGATGGTGCTGTAAATGGTTGTTGGGCCCGGGCAGCTGCCAGATGGAGCGCCGATGGCAGTGCTAACGACATTGGCCGGCGGAGTGAATACGGATGAAGGCTTGGAAGGAGGAGTGACGATGCTTTGAGCTGGGCCCGAGGGATAGACCGTAGCTGAAGTAGTGATCGTCTTAGTTGCGAGGGAGTAAGTCAGATAGGTCGAATAGTAGGTGGATGAGCCCAAAGTAGCAACCGGGGTAGATACTGGACAGAACGACCAGATTGTTGTCGTGATGGTGGTGGGGACGACAACGGGTCCGGTGGGAGAACCGGTTTGTTGCGTGGTTGGCGCAACCGTGGAGTGGTGGCATCCTCCTTTGCACGATGTAATAGTGATGGTCGAGGTTGTGAGTGTTGTAATGACTTGTGTCCCGGAGGTTCTCGTTACTGGGCACACTGTTGTCGTGGTATATGTAGTGAGGGTCTCAGTAGACACGCTCCCAGTGCCTGTGGGCACAACTAACGACGAAGACCAGGGAATATAAGAGGACAGAGTCGAGGAGGGAGTATGGCCAGTACCGCTCGAGTAGCCCTTCGTCGAAGATAGGACTATTGATGAGGATGAAGCTACGCCTGCGCTTGACGAGGACAACGTTGGTGCCGTTGAGGATGATGAGCTGCTCACACCAGACGGAGAGTACCCGCCGTAGTGCCTAGGCCATTGAAGCATGGGTTCAGCGGCGGCAGCACCGATGAAGGCTGCGAGAAGAAACGAGGCGAAATGCATTGCTGAAGCTGTTCGAGATGGTATGAAAGAAGAAATTAAAAGGTTTGAACAGAGAAATATAAGGCTGAAGTCCGAAGATTCGCTCAAGCGATTGTATTTGAGAGAAAACCCAGAGAAGCGACAGTGGAATGATGTGGATATGATAAGAGCGAATTTATGAAATATATTGTACTTGAAGTATTAACAGATGCTGATGAATCCTAAGAGGCAAAGGATGACCCACATGTTTTATACCACACTCCACTTATTTTTCCCACGCTGATAAACTTAGCTCTCATTTGTCACATTACCACAGTGTCATCTGTTTTCGCCGCATGTCTTTTGCAAGGCAACTCTGGATACGGCATCGATAGCGTCGATAGCTGAAGATGGAATGATGGGAGCATCGGGGTTGAGGATGCACAGCCCTGCCGCCTTATGGCAGGTGGCCAGGGTCCATTAGTGAACACGAATCTTTTCGGAGCGAGTGACAACTCTGACAGGCTCTTTGGGGTAATCCAAGAGCTGGAAGGGTGTTGGTGGCCACCATTTACGAAGGAAGTAGGACTATAGGAGGCTAGGTAGCAGGAACGGGTACTAGACATTGGATGACTGCAACGTCGGTGGACACCAGGACAGTTCCCACTTGGCCGTGCGTCACAGTTGTTTGGTCTCCGAATGCTTCTCGAAGGTTCATGACGACACGGGTATGGTATGGTTTGGGAGGTTGCGAGAGAGTGAGGAGACTTTTGGTGTCTAAATTTAGGCGTGCGGTCGCTACGTACGGTCGCTCTGTGCGTAAACGGGCTTGCACCTCGTCCCAAAGGCGGTAAGCTGCGCGCCGACGGCCGAAAAGAGTGGCGGCTTGACTGCTTGAGGCTTGGATCAGCTCTCGTAAGGCTGACGGTTTCACTGTATTCCACCATCGCCCGAGGCTCCTCAACCACTGGGCTACCTCTGCGCTGCTGCAACACCGCCCTTCTCACATCTGTCCAGCTTGCCACAACCTGCCTTGACGCTGTTACATCACACATGAGCCTCAGGCCAACGCGCAATTCAGATCGCTTTCCATCCGACATGTGTCACACTTCCCTGCAGCGATGGAGGCTGAACGCAACCTTCTTCAAACCCCCGAGGCGCGATCTCAGCCTGAGACTGAAACGCAAACGCTGGTTCCTGAGGAATCGCCGCGAAAGGGCTCCACATCTCACTCCTCGCTGTTTCTATTTTATGAGCATCGCCAAAGCCGTACGGAGATGCACGACCATCACAAACTGGCTGACAATACTTCCGTTCATAGTCGTGACTAGGTTTCGTCGAACGACTATCGACACAAGTGCAGGCTTCGCACACCCTCTAATCCTGACAACAAGACTGCCGATAAAGACCTGTCTTTCCTCTTGAAGTAGAGCCTCAGCTCGATTGGTTCTGATGCATCGCAACATTATTTACATCTCAATGGAGGCATCCGGAAAAATAGCGAAGAGCCAATTTTAGTAAATCCTCCGCATTCCACCATCTGTCAATGTCCTCAATTGCAAGATGGGCCGTTTGGCCCTGCATCCACTTTAGCCACTTGGCTTGCATGCAAGGTGTGCTCCCTAGTCTCCTTGGAGTCAAGCTTTTGCTTGTTGACCTCTCCAAAAGCCTGCAGCTGATCTTCTGACGTGGATGAACCCTGTAGCAATATTACTGAATAGGGAGATCGGTGATCGGTGGTATTTTGATCGTGTTACCGTTCACCTCGCTTCTCTGGATCTTTCCAATACTCGGTTTCTGTTTATCGAATTTCCTCGTCCCGACTTGGTTTATGAGCTTCACCGGCAGTACGCATACACCATCTCATCAAGCCCAAGTCTGTCGTCATAGCTTTGGGATTCTATCATGTCCTCGTTCGATAGTTAAAGTTCTTGCACAAAAAATTTCACACATCCGTAGATACTCGGTGCGATCTGGCTGCCGATAGACAACTTAGCCATTTCCGTAATCAGACAATGGAGGCCAGCTATAATCTGAAAGACCACGATCTTCTGAAACAACTAATCAGTACTCATTATGCCGTCAACGGCGTCCGAATACTTGTCCTCATGGAAATTCCAACATGGTTAAGGGTCGTCGCCCTGTGGAGCAAGAGCCGAACGTGTAGAACAGTTTTCGGCCCCATCAGCTCATTTAGCTCTACTTCGAGTTCGAGCGTCTAACTTCCCTGAGATTGAGGCTTCCACTAATCCATAAAACAGCTGCACGCAAACGAAATCCCGAGCAAATCCTTCTCCTCGGAAAACCGAAAACAGAACCATGTCTCGGACAGTCCCGCCTTGACTCATCCATTACCCCTCCATACCGTGATCAAAATACGAGTCATGCACCATAAATAGATCAAAATGATAACTATTAGACTTTTGGGGATTGGAGCCAATGGACGTCTAGCGCACTCGATCTCGATGTAACGCCATGCCAAGGAGAGACGCACGTGAGACTGCAAGTTCGCCTTCGAGTTTACCTTGTGAAAATTAACATCAGTCCTCACTCATTGCGGTTCTACCTTCCCTGGACAGTTTAGAGCTTGGTACGACAAAGTACTGAAATCATCAAAGGTACTAGCCATTTATGAGAGACTGGACCCACGAAAAATAATAATAAGACGGCAGAGCTACCAAACCTGTGTTTCATCATATTAGAATACTACACATCTATTCCTGAGCTTTGGGGTCGAAGAAGGCGTACAGGAACGTTCTACGACAACTCAATTTTAGTATTCTAACATACATTCTATCTTCTAGATTCTTTGCAGCGTAACCGCTACTAAGATACTGTCTACCCCTTCCAATCCCACCTCTTCTTCACCCACTGCAATACATACACCAGCGAAACCAAAACCGGCACCTCAATCAACGGTCCGACCGTACTTGCCAACGCCTGTCCACTGCTCGCACCGTAAACAGCCACCACCACCGCTATGGCCAACTCAAAATTGTTGCTCGCGGCCGTAAAGCTCTGTGTACAAGAGACGCGGTATCCGAAGCCAAGCTTCCAACAAAGCAAGACTGTAAGACTGAACATGACGAGGAAGTATACAATCAGTGGCGCGCAGACCCGCAGCACTGAAGTTATCTGGTTCACCACATGCGCACCCTGAGACGCGAATAACACTATGATGGTGTAGAGTAGGCCGATGAGAGACCAGGGGCCAATGTAACGTATGAACCTGCGCTGATATCTCGATTCGCCCAATATTGTCCTCAACGTCAACCTTGTTACGACTGCTGCTCCCAGCGGAATACCCAGGAAGACAGCGACGCTAGTAGCTACTTTCTCATATTTCACCGTAACGGCGTTCGTAGAATGACTGACGACTTTGATATAGAACACCGCAAAGGGCGCAAACAGCACGATCTGGAGAATCGAGTTGAACGCGACCAGCACGGCGCAGTAGTCGCCGTCGCCCTTGGCTAGGTCGGTCCAGATTAATACCATCGCTATACACCGCGCAATGCCGACGAATATGAGACCCTCGCGCAGGTCCTGGCGGTCAGGCAGGAAAGCCCATGCCAGAGCGACCATAAACAGCGGCGCGATGATCCAGTTAAGGACGAAGGATATCCCGATCTGAATCCAGAGGCTGCGTTCGCGGAGGAGGAGGTGCAGAGTTTCGAAACGGACTTTGCAGAGTATGGGGTACATCATTACAAGGAGACCGACGGCTACGAGGTGTCGAGAATTAGCCTTAGGTTGAGAGAGGAGAAGAGGGGCGGGTTAGTATACCTATGGGCACGCTGACGCCTACGAATTTCCCTTTTTGCAGATCCGGACCGGTGGAGGGTACGGTGTTGCCTAGGGTTATGCCAATCGCCATGGCGAGAATTATCCAAAGGACGAGAAAGCGGTCGAGGAAGGAGAGGCCTTTGAGCGGGGCGAGGGGTGTAGAGGCGTCATCTTCATCTCCTCTTGCTGGTTTCATTGTTAGCTAATGTATAGCAACGCAAAATCTCCCATAATACCAACCCACCCTGTTCTGGTTCTGCTCCTGCCGTCCCACTCATCCCATAGTTGCCCTTCTCAACATCAACCGCCGTGTCTTTCTTTACACTGCCTAGCCCAGAATTAGGATTTGGATCAGAGACCAAAGAATGCTCGATTTTATCCATTGCACGGGGCGAAAATATGTGAAAATATGGTCGGCCATGATGCTTCCTGGATCGTATTTATTGTAGATTTTGAAGTTTGGATGGAGCCAATGGCGGGAGGGAAAGATGTCACTGTTTGCCAAGGGCCTTGCGCGGAAGAAACGTCGGGCCGGGGGGCGGTGGCGGGATCACCCAATGCAAATTGCCGTGGATGGCGGAGAAGTTTCTGGATTTTGGACGCAGAGTGGTGACATATCAATCGAGGTACGCGTGGGTTTGCCGCATCATCGAATGGGTTCTATGGGTAGACTTTGTTGGTGAGGTTGGAGATCTTCTAGCAATGTTAGGGATGGGAGGCTTTGTTTCTTCTAACCGGAAAACCCTGCGTGCCGGAAGAAGCTGGAGGTACTTCGACTTCAGAACAACTTGGAGCCTGCGCGCACGTTGTTGTTCGTGATGCACTATGACCAATTCACTTTGCAGCAAGCGATAAAGCCTTTAGATGCCTCCTATTCGAAAGTTACACAGGGTTGGTCGTCTTATCGCATGATTTGCGCTCAGCGTCCCTAGAATGCATGAAATGCAAACCCTGTCCAGCCACATAAACCGCTGCCGGAGCTTGTTTACCTCTTCCCGGTCGGCGGTTCACATCGTCAGCTTCCTAAACTTTTCAGCTGCCTCGCGATTGCACACGAGATGCGTCTCCCCTCCCTCACGAACACGAGACACACAGTTCAACCCAAGGCAATGTTATTATCTAGTATCGCAGAGTTTGCGTTTCCAATCTTGTCGACTTCGACGCGTGGAGGAAAAAGGTGGTAGCACTGTAGTCAAGTGTTGCTCTCGTAAATTCTAGATCGTAAAAGTCCCTACTCCATCCCGGAAACCCCAGATCAGGAGCAATTGAGAGTCCACGATCACCCATAATGCCGTCAGGTGCGCCTATCAAGATGGCATCCGTGCTGCAATTGGCCAACATCAAGAAGCACTCGTCGGTCGCGCACAACATTAATCTATCAACTGCCGCTTCAGAAAAACAACCCGTTCACCTGTCCGATCACATCGATCCGGATGCCAACTCAGACATCGGCGAAGATGAAATACCTATCAGCGTACTCAACCTCGTCCCTCAGGGCACGCCATGCCTCCTCTCCCCAACCTACGCTTCGAACAAAGCTACCTCAAGAGCATCAAGAAAGCCAAGACTCAGAAGGGCGTACTATAGATAAAAGTTCGTGATCAGGTTTGTTATAACATAACCAGGGATACCAATGGATGGTTTTAACAGAAATAGATCATAATGTGTTTCGCGCAGAGCGTGTATATAAATGGTCAATACTTAGGGAGAAGGGTGGATGGCTGAAGGATAAGAAGTTAGCGAGGCATGTAAGTGAGGTAAGTGTTAACTTCTTGAATGTCTGAATACCTTAGAAGCACGGAAAGCCGAGGCTAACGCAATACCAGTACTACAAAGGGGCTTTCTCGAGCGCCGCCCAGGATTAGAGAGTCTGTAAGGATATACTACTCGTACAAGAGTTTTATCTCCAACCTTGAGATATTGACCCTCGCAATATGTGACATGTGTTAGATTACCCCCCCCCCCCCCCCCCCCCCCCCCCCCCCCCCCCCCCCCCCCCCCCACACGGCCAGCCAGCTCCTGCTGATGGTTCTTATCCAAATCAGTTCTCTTGAGGTTTCGAATCAGGACGCATATATCACCCCAAACCGAGAACGTACATCGAATATTTCAATCATCAAAGACACCAGATTGTTCCGAACCTCTGTTTCACAGACAACCTCCATGGCTTGCATCTGAATCTAAAGGGAAAATATATCGACGTCACGTGCTGGATCGGAGCATCGCATAACGGCGTTCCGGGTAGCCGACTGCAATGCGACTTCCTTCCTTGGCGTCAGCCCAAGCCAACGTACAGGCCGGGGATTTAACGTTCTCTGACTTCAATAGGTCGAGAAGCTCTCCAAAAGCTCGGTGTTTATATTTCATCGATCCCATTGCTTTGTTAACCCTTGGTGGACGCGTCCTGAATTGTGAGTCGTTCTACCAGCTTCCATTATCTTGTACTCGTTCTACACATCAAAGCTTCCAGATGTTCGGGTTATATGATAGCTCTGCCCCTTCATCGCCTCCAGATCCTTCCAAACTCATACTTAGACCCGAAGAATGTCAAACTTTTACCCTCCCCGACATGCGCAACCTTGGCTTCGCAACCTACGGCTCCACAACCCCCTCCGATCCCGTAATCTTCTTGTTCCATGGTCTTCCAGGGAGCCGCATTGTTGGTCGTAGCTGGGACAAGATCTGCAAAAAAATCGGTGCCCGCCTCATTACCATCGATCGGCCTGGCTGTGGACTTTCGACGCTTGCCGACAGGGGGCTCACTGACTGGCCTGAAGATGTTGTGAGCCTGGCAAATCATCTTGGAATTAGGCGGTTCAGCGTATTAGGGGCCAGTGGAGGTGGACCCTTCGCCTTAGCATGCGCACGTTTCATTCCTAAAGAGAGACTTCGAGGCACAACTGTCGTATGCGGTATTGGGCCCATAGAAGCTTTGCTAGACACAATGCCATATCTCTCTTGGCGCTTGATGGGCATAACGCCATGGTTTCTGAAGCTTGTGGCCCGCTATCTTATCCTCCCCTCTCTTGTCTCCCCCTACTGCACCAGAGACCCCTCACGCCTCAAACGTGTTCTAGAGGACCAGTGCAAAACCCCGGAAGAAAAAGCACTCATCAGTAATGATAGCGACAGCGACACCAATCTCGACGATACGGTCGCAGGACTCCTTGAGGCTTTTAAGCAAGGCACTGAGGGGTGTATGCGGGACGGGGCTGTGCTCGCAAGAGATTGGGGATTTGAGTTGAAGGATGTAGACAGTGAAAAGGTATGGTTGGTGCATGGGGACAAGGATACTCACACGCCATTGGAGATGGTGCAGTGGATAGATGAACGATTGGGCGGGGGGAGGTTGAGGGTTCTAGAAGGGAAGACGCATTTTACCATTTGGAAGGATCATTCTGAGGAAATATTTCGGCAAAGCGCAGAGGCATAGAACATGAAAAGGTTCTGATGTCGCCTGGGATGTACATACAAACAACCCTGCTCGTTCATAGGGATTTGGCGCCCTCTCGCCAAATAATGAGATCTCTTCTCACAGATTGCGCGTACTACGATCGTACGAGTGCTTATCTCCATGAAAAGACACAAAGTGACTTCCTAGGTGTTCGCATGGTGGTACATGGCATTTTGATTGTGGTGTCACGTGTAGATAACGCTAGCGCGAACATTTCGCGTTCTCTGGTGGTGCTTACCGCACCGGGCTAAAGATCCCATTACCTTCCCGCTATTGTCATCTTAGTATTCTCCTCGTTACTTCTGCAAACATGTCGGTTGTCCTACCCTGCCTCTCACCGCCACAATGAAGCCTTTCCGCTCTCCCTCGTTCGTCGGACGCGTCACGAAACCCGACGCAAGTCACTCTCACTCCTGTCATTCCTCTTCCAAACCCTAACGCTCCAACCTCCAGGGGCTGCGAGAAATGCTACACGGTGCTATTCACGGTGGTCCTTCGTAGCAGATTAATGTGTATTAGTGTACCTTATACCGCCGTTTATCAGATTTGAGCCTGATCCCAATCCCAATGCAAACCCAAATCCAAACCCCAATCCCTCGGTTTGGGCCGATGAAGGATATGGCATCCTATGCCTCGACGTTTCTCTCGATCGCCGCCACTTCGACAAGATCAATCTTGCACCAGTATATATCTTCAAGGATTGGGTATAGGGCAGGACTCAATAAGATTCGCGGCGACCATAAAGCCCGTTTAGACCGTCTCTAGACTTTCAGATTGACACATTTAGTTTCAACGTCGGAGTGATCCTATCAAGTTCCTAAAAATCGCATCCTTGCGGATTTCACAAATGTGAATCCACCTGTCTGCTTGTTCCAAAATTAACTGACCATTGTTGTCAGCGGCAATGGCATGGCCCACAGTCACACCTGCAAAGCCCTGGTTGAAAGCACACAGCAATGCAGTTAGGTCTGGTACGGCAATATCCATTTGGAGGTCGTCCTTCCTGTTTCATGCCGTGCCAGCTTCAAGGGATCGATGCGGCGGTTGAAGGCTAAGAACCGCACGGCAAGACGCTGATTGTTGATTAACCCTGATAGCGAATACTTGATGCGCACGCATGAGTCAGATGACACAATTACGAAGCGCTCGAATTTCTCGTTCTGGGAGAAGATGAATCTTGCGGCGTCAACGTTAAGCGTGATGTTGAACTGGTGGAGGAACAGGATTTTCGAGAGATTGAAAGCTCCGCAAACAACTCTATGTGTACTTTGCAGTCCTAATTTTATCTTGGATGGCGAATCGTCGACAGAAGACTACTAGAACAGTTCGTTTACCAACTCGATTTGGCTATTGAATATGTCAAGTTCCACTCTGCAAGACTTGGCGAGCCATATAAATCAATTAAACACTAAGAATTAAGCCTGTATAGGCTTTGTTTAGTGTATTTGTAGCCTTAAATATTGGTGATAATTTTGGTGATTCTCGCACGGGCCACAATTTTGTATCCTCTGACTGTATTCCGGCACGGCGGGCCTTCCGTCACACCGAGGGAAGGCTACTCTATTCAATATCCTACTTTAACCCGTTATTCGCTCACTTCGTGTTGCGACGGGAGGCTTGGTCCCTCCTTATATGGTCAAGATGCAATAGAGTAAGTAGTATTTCTGATCTTTCTATGAAAAGTTCCAAATGATGAGCAACGCTGGGGCCATAAGAGTTTCACTGGACGATATTCCGGCAATCTGCCTTGTGTAGGTTGCTATGAATTTGGATGGGGGACGATGGTTTCGAAAACCAGCAATCCATATCTTCTCAATTTTTCTCTGATGCAATGTTTATGGATGCTTAGAGTTTTTGATGCTTGTGTGTGTTGTATGAATCGAAATCGACTGACAGCTGTGTAGATTGGAAATTCATCGCCGTTCAAGGCAAGGATTGCGCCTTCTAATTACCCCTCTAAAATAGAGGGCTCGGGTTTGTGGTTCATGTACACTGCTGCACCCTATTGAAGGCATCCAGAAGGCCGAATTTAAAGGACGTACTGCTGTATTCTGCCTGGAGCTCCTCGACCAACTTGAATGTAACCGATACCGAAATTTAATGACGGCCTCTTATCGGATTTATCTTATTCAACTCATGACCAATGCGGTGTGGCCATCGTTATCGTCATTTCTCTACCCTGTGGACCCAAGGTCGATTCCTCTGTTCTGACCAACGACCTCATCTTGCAGCAAGCGCGGATCCTCGGGCAACATTTCCACCGGCGTAACGATGAGTATAGACACACATTTCCCATGTATAGTAGACGTCCAGATATTAGGGAACGACCAGACCTGTCGGGGGCGTAGATTAACCGGCATCTTCAAATGGAACTTCTCGTGACTAGAGGGCCTCCTCCCCGTCTCTGTCTAAGGCGTCCAAGATGCTTCCCTGAGCTCTTGCTAGTTCATCCCACAATTCCTCAAATAGGCAATCTACGCGTCGACCTTGCATGACCAATCAATCTACTCTACGTCTCGACTTCAGCCAGTATCAGAAATAGGGCAATAGGTAGAAGTTTTAGTACCGTTAAGAATCGTAGATAAAGTTAGTCTGACCTGCCATAAACCAAGGACTTGGATCCCTCTGTTCATACTCCAGAGACCTGGCGTTTTTATACCGATCCCGAGGTACCTTTCGCCGCTGCCATACAGCTATTTCGGTATCATTTCCATGATCCATGACTCTTTTGTATCCAATACGGGGAGACCCGGAATTCTGGCTTAAGACCCCGGAAGTCCTCGCCTGTTGTTCTTGTTCTTCCATGGCTACGTCGGAATCCACGTAGTCTGCATTGCCGTTATTTGTTTCCTCGTGAGCTATCCCTTCGTAGACCATCCCTTCGTAGGCCATCTCTTCATCGGCCCATTCACACGTTGGATATGGTACTAGGTTCTCGTAAATTTTCCGTGACAACGGCTCAGGGCATGCGTATCTTTTCCCGTCACGGAATCTCAAAACATCGCAGGGAATGATGGCAGGCTGAAGTTCGTGCGCGCACTCTGGAAAAACTTCTATCTTTAACCGCACGTCATAGTGATCCTGTGTAAGTTTTCTTTAAAGCAAGTAAAATAAGTTCGACTTTTCGGAGTTTCTTTTTGGTGTATGAGTGCTTTCAGAGCACAGAAGATTCGTGCTTCTACTCAGTCGTCACTGACAAAGATATTCATTACTCGCGGTCTAACTTCAAGATTTGCGTTGTAAAAAGTTACCTCATCGCAAAACAACTCTGCCCCTACTGACGCAGTCAACACCAACCCCTGTTAACATCAAACACACGCTCTATTTCATCACTATTCACTACCAAATCGCCAATATCAAACACCTCTTTCAACGCTACGGTACAAACAATAGCACGGGAACCCAAGTCGCCAGAATGCCATAAGATGTCAAAGTACATCAAATGCCATCGCTCGTCACATGAACGAATGTCAACGGCCTTCAACAAAGCGTGGCCCATTTTACTCGACGTTCTCAATGGGGATTTGTTTCGCCTTCACGTTCGCATCCCTAATCTTCGGCACCAGAATCCTCAATAACCCCTGACCAAGCCTCGCCCTTACCGCCACCGCATCCACATCAGCAGGGAACGTAAACGTCCGCTGGTAATGTCCAACCCTCCTTTCCGCTAACCAGTCCCTGACTGCCGGGGGTGTCATCTGTTGTTGAGCCTTCCTCTGTGCCTCACCCTGCGTTTGCTCCTCCATCTTTCTCCGCTCAAGCTCCTGCTCCCTCGCCAACGGTCCTCCATCTTGTGTCGCCTCAACCGATTCCCGCGCATCGTTCGGCGCATCCGTTATAACCGTGTCCTCCCCTTGCGGTACCGGCTTCACTTGCATCCCCGTCAGCGGCAGCCCCCACTCAGCATCCAAGTCCACCTTCACAACCTTTGCGTCAATCGCCAGCGTCCTATTATCAACCCACTCCAGCTTAATCGCCTCATTATCAGCGATGCCCGGAAACTCGCCCTCGAGATAGTACGCCAGCTCCGTCTCGCGCACGTCAAAGTCCGGTGCCAGCACCTCCCGATGCCGCGATCGCGCTCGGTGAGTTGGGTGGTACGGGTCATCGATTAGCTGGCCTAGGAAGCGTAGGGGCCGGTGCTGGGTTTGCTGCTCCAGTACTCCGTGCTGCATGGGGTGGAAGAGGTTGCTGAAAGGCGCCATTATGTGGATAAGGGGAGAGCGGGAGGGAGAGGAGGCCGCGTAAGGGTGGGCGTGCAAGTCTGAGGAGGGCTTGCGCGAGTGGTGAGGCGGTGATACGGTCGTTTTGGCGGAGGCTTAGAGCGGACTGAGGCGGATAGGTGTGGGTTCCGGGAGCTGCGAGCAGTTGTTAGTGGTGGTGGTGTTTGTAGTGTATCGATTCGTCGTCTTCAGTATGCAGGTACGAAGAGACGGGGGGAAAAGAGGCGAATCGTAGGTTTTTGATTCGCGATGTAGTTTCAAAATAGGTAAGAAGTGCTTTAATATCTTCTCAATGTCAACGACTCGGAAGAAGTCGACTAACAAAATCAACAGTAGTTCATAGAGTAATGGAAACCCCTTAATCTTTTCTCTTCTGATGATCGAAATTCAAGAGCAATTCGCATACTTTGGATCACTTCTCCAAACGCACCCATCTCACCCTTGCCTTTATTCAATCGCGATATCTCCCCCTCAGACTCCTGAGGTGAGGTCACATCACCATCACCCCTCAACCAACTCTCCGACCACCCTCACGGGCCCTCAAGCTATCTCTATACTACCATATCTGTCGGCCCTCGTACCTCTCCCAAATTCCTGCTCCTAAAATGGCGTGAGCATATAACGGCCGATCTTACCGGCGCAAGCAACCAAAGAAGCTTTCTGGTCAACGCCACGGGATTGATGGCTTCCGATTGTATTTTCCGATCAGGAGAACCCCTTCCGGCCGTTGTGCACGCATGGCAGCTAGTATCGGGTAATTCCAAGTCAAATGACAATCTACCTGTCTATCTGCCCACCACAGAGTCTGTGAGATGGTCCGTATGCCGAGGCTGCAGCTGCCCTTGAGAGAAATGTGGCGAGTGACAACAAACACGCCACAGCAAGCGGTCACGTTACCGCCTCCCCAAGCCCCTCCTCCCTGCCCCTGCGCACGCCGATCCCCAACGATGCTGACGCTAGTATCACTCCACCACGCTCCCACTGGGGCCGGCCGATCATTCGACTCTACTTTATACTCACGACAAACCAAGGTATTCGTAGCTGAGCTAACATGGCGATAACGGATCAATCCCACTATGGAAGAAAGAGGGATAGCGGGTGCTAACCTGACGATCAGAACACTGGGGGCTTGCGATTGTGGTGGTTGGTGGCCCTGGCGAGGTGGCGCTCTCGATCTGGCGTTGGCAGCGTGATATGCGGGCGTGTTTTTTGTGGTGTGGATGGGAAATCTTGTTTTCAAATGCGGCTAGGACAGAGTGGGGACGGAGGGAGAGACCCATATATAAGCTGGGGTGTTTGTAGATGTGTGATAGGGAATTTTTTTTTTTGTATCCATTCAAGATATTGGAATCACTCAACACTCTAAGCCATTCAAACATAATCACACACAAAACATCACTGCTCTTACAACCTCACAGCCCCACCTCCAAATCTATATTTCCATTCGCGCCCACCGCAAAGAAACCAACAACAAAACATTGCATGACGCTCTTCGACCCCTACACGGCGCAGAAGAAAGCAGAAGAACAAATGCCTCTACAGACAGAGCACGTCGAGACGGCCGACGAGGCCTTTGAGCGTGAGAAGGCGAATGTCAAGTGCTACGAGGAAAACTGGGACGATTGGGATGGTAAATGCTCACCCCTCACCCCTCCCCCCCTATTTTTATTCTCTAAGATGGAGAATGTGAAGTCGTTTGACATTTGCGACTCTGACGATACGAAATCATAGGTCCCATTTGGCCCAAGGACACCAAACAGGTCGATTGGAGCAGGATGCCCAGTACGCCCATACTCTCTTTCCACTCACGCTCTCCGCTTCTCATCTTTCCCTTTCCCTCCCTCCCCCCCCCTTCTTAATCCCACGCTAACGCCTCCCTCCGCCACTCAGAAACCCATCCAAAACCCATCCATGAAGATGCAACCCACGAGCGCGAAACGAGCCCAGGCGCCCATCTCGGGGATCACTAGCCGTCTCTGAACTTGACCCTCCTCTTCCTGAGGTCCCCTCTCGGACACATTCCTTAGAACGGCCTCCTTCGCACCCTCCCAACACATCTACTCCGGCCTCCATTCCTTTTCCAATCGTCGCAAACGGCCGAGCTTGCACGAATTTCCAGCATATATACACCATATACACACTACACGGACCGGCGGAGTGAAGGATAGCTTCCCAGGCGTTTTTTCGGCGTTTTGATTTCTGATGTTTTCAGGATGTAAACAATGTACGATATATACGATAGACAGCGGACAACAAGCATACGAAAAACAACGGCGGAAATCCCAACACGGATCCATTAATCCAATCGCACCTCAGCATTTTATCACCGGCGTTCCGGAGTCGTCTGAATCTCGTGGAGGAAGTGTCTAACCGCAGCCCGTCTGTGTCGGGGGCGGCGAGAGGAAGGCCATGGAATCTTACAACGCTGGTGAGAGACGATTTCTAATATGAAAGTTGAAAACTCTTGTACTTGGGGACGAAGAACATGTGACGTACAGGGGTATTTGTGACACAAGCCGCGTTCTCATTAACTTTCCACACATCGCCAACCCAACTGCATATTATGTTCTGCAGATTTGTATTGGGAAATGCCGTTTTCCTTATTGTACGAACTCGATATTTGTGGGAAAAAAAGCCAAAACGCCACTATTTGAGCAGTTGCACCCAGATCATCGTGTGTGGTAGCTAACCGCATATCCTCTGAAACTCCAGTAGCCCCCAGAAGCCTAAACCCATGCCAAGAAGAGACAAAGGCGCACTCGGAAATAAACACACACACACACACGGAACTCTCCAAAGCCGACGCGGAAACCCCGGCGTAAAGTACCCGCCAAAACACAAAGCTCTCAGCAGAGAAAGAAGACAGATGCTACTACCCAGTCCTCCAATCACAGTCCGCCGCCCGTTTTTTGCATCCCAACGCCGGCAGAACAACAAAGCCCCCGTGCAAGAAAAGAACAGTAATCGAATAAGGGGAGAATCATTCATCTAGTGTTGACTTTTCGCACCATCATGGTCGACGCACGAGATTCGGAGGGAGTCATGTCGGGTTATGGATCTTCAGATCCATTACATACTGCATCAGCGAGCAGTCCTCGCACTTGACGAGCGCCTGCAACGCCTTGATGCGTGTTTTAAGTAGCTGATTTTCGTCCGCCAGGCTCTTCTTATCCTTCTCCATCTGTTTGATGTAAGCTGTCGCGCTAGCCAAAACAACGGCTTTGCTCGGCTTCGACGGCGTGGGAAGGTCTTCGATATCCGCACTGTCGCACGCACGCTGGTTCTGCTGCAGCGCCGGGACGACCCGCCGCAGCGAATCTAGCTGCGTGTTCAGACTCTCGCGGTACTTGCGCTCGACCTGGTTGTGCGGCAGCCGCCGCCGCGATTTGCCTTTTGTTTCCTCTGGTGGTTGCGATGCGAGTTGCTCTGGCGAATCCTGCGACGATTCACTCTTGAGACGTGGCCGGATCTCGACGGATGTGCTCTTGCTGAATTGACGGCCAGAGGGTTCGCGGGACGACTCGCTCTCGCTGCGCTTCTTCGATCGCGGCTTGATTTCCACGATTCCTTCCGTGATTTCCTGCTCGTCAACGTCCTGCGCGAGGAGCTGCGAATTAACCGTCGGTGTTGGCTCGTCCGCGAAAAGGAACGGCGCGCAACCAGCTCCGCAGGTTGAAGGATTCGGAGGAGGAGCGTCTTTGTCGTGATTCGGGCATAATGGCGAAGTCCAGCATGCCGAGAGAGAATCCGGCTTGCCCCTGCTCCGCTTCACCGTTGTATTTCCACCTGCCGATTGTGACGACGTGTTTTCCAACGCCGTAGTCTTTGTGTTGGGCATTCCGGTAGGTCCGTTGGGGAAGGTCAAATCCTCCACAAACCCGGCTTCCGCCGTATTCGGAAACATCGATTGAAATTGAGAGTTCGGGAAAGTCTGTGCTCGCTGGACTGGTTTCGGTGGTTGTGAAGAGATTGCTGGAGATAGACTTGAGGTCGTGTTAGGTGTTTGTGACGTGGAAGAGGAGGGTTCTGTTTTTGGCTGGAAAACAGTGTGACCAGTCAAAGAAATTCCATTGGTAGGTTCAGGGGAGGATTCGGACGTAGAGCCGTCACCTGCAATTGTATCGCCGAATGGTTGGAGGACTTCCAAGTCGCTGAGGAAGTAGTCGCCAGGTCCGTAGTAAGCGTCGGTGAAATAAGAATCGCCGTTACCGGTAACAGCAGATTCGAAAGGGCTGAGATCTGATGGATCGTGGGCCAGATTGAGCGACTGACGGGAACCAAATGTACTCGAGGAGGTTGGTATATCGGACGACCGGCCCGCCGTCGTTCGTTGAGTATCGGCCCACCGTTCGTTTGGTAGATTCAGGCCTTCATCAGTGAGAAAGGCATTCCAGTTGAGTGACATGACGACAGGAGGAGGCGTCAACCACGACGGACTGTGCTGGTGCTCAGGAGATTTTCGGAAGATGGAGAAGCATGTAGGTGGGGGGGAGCAGCTGCCAAGTGCCGGTCTCCAGATGATCAATAGACGGCTTTATGAGTACGAGCAGGGGGATTCCCTAAGACCAGCTTTGGCTTTGCTGGTGATAAAGAACGATTCAGGTCAAATTAGTGGGCACGAGATGGGTGGTGGAGAGATGGAGGCGGAGAAGGCTTTGGGAGATATTCTGTTCGCAGTCCGGGCCTTGGGCTGAGTGCCGAGAGGAAAGCTTTTTTGATACGTGCGATGCCAGGGGGAACCCGTCTGCTTATGACTGAACGCGGATTGTTTCGCAGCGTTGCGGGAGTCCCAGGGTGGGACGGCGGGCTGCGATGGTTGGGATAGCGGCAGAGGCTCCAAGGCGCCAACTTCTCTTCTTGGCTTTGACGCGGATATGTGAAGCGTATGATCGTCCTTGAATGTGGCAGAATTGCGAACCCTGAAGAGATTTGCTAAAGTCACTAGACAGTCAGAAAGCAATCTCGAATCTCGATGATTTCGGCTGCTCGGGTTTGCTGCAATAGTGAGGCCGGCAGCGTGTCGAGCGCTGTGGGGCGCTGAGAAAAAGGTCAGGCCATGTTGTGAAGAGGGATGCAAATGTGGCGTGACAATCCCTTAACTTTACACCTCTGGCGACAACCTGGCCATTCCTGACTTGGGATTGGCATTGCTGGCGGATTTTAGGCTTATTGGAAAGAGCCCTCAAAATCTGAGTAGCACGCAATTCTCAAAAGAACCAGACCTCAAGACCAAACAAGCCATTCTCATATACAATTATCACCATGGCGGACGCGAAGTCGTTGCTGGTGGCGGGAGACACCACCCCTCTTACTAAGGAAGCCACCACCGCGGGAGAGCAACTTCCTAGGATATCTTTCACCTCGCCAAGTGCGCCTATCGGGTGCGACCCACATTCATCGCCATCGACGCTCACTTTCTGCACCACCAGCCCCATTAATGAAGACCTCAAGAAAGACACCACTCAGGGCTTAGGGCATGCAGAACAGCGACCCGCACTTGCTCACCGCGATGCGAACCTCGCACCGCCCAAGCCAGAAACTCAGACGCAGAAACAGACACAGACGCTGAGGAAACCCATCCCAGCCATGGAGGCATTCAGGCGTGACTGGTACAAGGACTGGTTCAGAGACCACTCTGTCGAAAAGGCCGATCCTTTCGGCTTTTCCTCTGCCGGCACATCCACCGCGGCCAGCAGAAACATCAGCAGAACCGGCAGTCCCCAACCCCCTGCCTGTGGCAATTACGAGACTGCACGTCGCGCGAGTCTCGGCGGTTAGTTTGTGAGCAAAAAGATAGCCCGAGATGCCCCCCAGAGCGGACTATTGCGGGAATAAAATTGCGGCGTAGGGAAGTCGATATTCTTTGCATCATTTTGAAATTGTTAGAGTTTCTTGGAGATTTTGTAGGTGCGTCCTTTTGCGGCCGTTTCCGCCAATATACCTGCCTCTGACTCTTCGTACAGTTACTGGATATGGACGAAATTTGCGGAATAGCCCACTTGGTAGAGCGTGGTGCATTCGCCGGTAACGACGGCCTATATTGGTAGGTATAATTATATCTTTGTCTTACTGGCTTAGTAGCATCTTTTTTTTTTTTTTTGGTCACTCAACTCAAAACATGCATTGCAATCATGACAAGAGCTTGAAGGCATTCAGATATCGTGAACTTGAGTCGTGGTTTTAGCCTTCCATCACCACTTAGCTTGGCTTCATCCCTATCTCAACTCTTGGGCCTCGACTGAGTCGTCTCCGCATTCCGGATTGGCAAAAAAAAGTAAAATGCTTTGGAGCCTTCTTCAGGATCCTCTTGGCCCCGTATCCGATCGTCGGCTACTTGGCCATGATGCAGCGAAAAATGAGCTCGAACAAAAGTTAAAAACGAACTGGAACGGCTCTTAATTAGAGTAAACAATTAAAGTTGAGCAACTGTTGCATAAAAAGCGGCCTGTAGAGTATTCACCGGATGCAGCCCGGATGCAGCACCCTCTTGTAGCTTTCTAGATTCATAAAATGTGCAACTTTGAATCGCTCTCCGCTACGGGTCCCATATGAAGCGGCATGGTAGGTAAGATTCCACTCCTTCAACCCTCGCAGCGCTTTCTTGAACGACCTTGACTTGTTCTCTCACTGAAGACCTCAGAACAGCATTAGAAACGAGATAAAAGGCCAAAAATGGGTGGCCTGAACCGCAGCCCTGGGCAAATTAGACCCTGCTACCGCAAGGCCCAAAGGACCAGCCACAGCGGCTCAGCAAATAAAGCGGGGTTTCTTGCCCCCCCCCCTTGCACATATCCGAATCGGCTTTCACGTGGTGTATGCTGTGTGTTGCATTCACCATGGCTGACTCGCGCCCGTCTAGCGCCCGCGGAGTGCACTCCGAGGGCATCGGGCCCTCTCCAATGCAAACGCTACATGAATGCTACAGCCAGTAGCGACGCAGCCATTTGTAAGAGCCTGAGCCTCATTCAAAGTAGCACTCCCTCAGCTACATGTGGATTATCACGCCGAACAGTTTCAAACTTCTTACGTCGAAGACTCCAAGTTCGTATCACACCATCGCCGCGACGGGGAGGTTGCTTGCACTGTCTTCTGGTCTCTGCACTGCGGACTGGCCCTTGGGGCACTGAAGGATAGGGCGGTGGCATAGGGGACAGTATTCGTTCCAGCGTGAGAACCAATCGTCGAGGCATTGCTGGTGGAAGACGTGCAAGCAGCCCAGTCCGCGGATCTGCGCCGCATCTTCGATTTCCTCGAGGCAGATAACACTGCAGCGAATCCCGCGTCAGCCTTGTACATCCCAACTAATACCAGCAGACACTGCCGTCCCTTGTATCTTCGTCGTAATCTGATAAGATTGGATGCAGCTAGCAAGGGAAGGAGTTCTTACCAAAGCGGATTCCGCACCACAGGCACATCTGGATGCTCGTCACTCTGCCTCCTGGCCCAGCTCTCGAAGTTCTGCGCCTTGACGCTCTTGTCGAGCTTCGCCATGCGCTTCTTCCTTCGTTCTTCTTTCGACTCAGCCGACTCTGCTGGATTGATGCGCGGGAGGAGGAAGGCTCTGTGTCAAATTACCCGAATTAGTCAGAGGACAGCAGAATAGGAAACTGGGGCCACAGGAAAACTAACATTGCGATTAGGATGACGAGGACGATGGCGAAGAGAGAGGGCAGCACGATGGCGATGGCTGTACTGCTGCTTGTGTGGTCGGATACTGCCGATGGTTCTGGAATTGTTGTATTGTCGCTCATTTTTGGCAATATCTTGAAAGGTGGTAGAGGAGCTGTTTGGGTGAGACAGATGGAAACCGCGGCTGGAAGCAATATCGAAAGGTGAAGATTCTCCACAGTAGAATGCAATTACCCGCAGAGAATATATATGTGGCAAAGCGGCAACCAACGTCGTACGTAGTATATATATATATATGTATATTCGAATCAAATATGGCTCGAAGAGCAGGAAGTGGGGTATCATCAACACGATAACAATGCAAAGAAAAAAACAGCAAACCAAAAAAAACTTCCAAAACCACAACGGTATATATACTTCTGGCTAGCTAGCGAGAGGGAAAGTGCTTGAGATACCTTCTTTTTTTTTTTCAAAGGTTTTTCTGAGTGTGCACATGAGAGCGTTGTCTCACCTGATGGCAGCAGCTAATATTCCAGCGACCGTGTCGCACCACCAAGAATACTGCCAGCCCATCGTCTGTTCGCGTGATCACACTTGCACTTCCCCTCTCCTGTCTGGATGTCTCGAGCTCCCCCAAAAAACCGAGATAGCTGCGAGCCCCGCTGGCTGAGTCCAGAGCGTTTATTAAGCTTTTCTAGTCGGAAAATAACGTTTGTAGCCAATGCAGGTGACGACGCCATGCGTCTCTCCAGCTTTTTAAGGGTATGGGGGTATGGCTTACGTTCATTTCGTTTCGGTGTCGACTGCGGGAAGAGGGACCGTTATGGCGCCTATCGCGATCTTGGTTAGGGTCTTTGGTCAATGGCATGATAGGGTTCCATTTCTACGTGTGCTGCGGTGCAATGGATGACCGGCCGACGGACGAGAGAATCCCACAGCGCGAAGAGCGAGCCAGCTCCGCTGCAGAACTCCAACCATCCTTCCTTTTCCATTTATACCTCAATACACACACACACACACTCTCTCTCTCTCTCTCTCTTCTATCGCGATGAGGCTTTTCCATTCACTCGTTGCTCAAACCCGCCTGTCCTACTCCTCAACCTCCCTCCCACCACCTTCTGCCTGCCTCGCCCCGCCAGCGTACATTACAAAATGACCGCGGCAATGCATCCGCCCATCGGGCTCTTCCCTCCCCTGGCCCTTCCCTCCTGGCCGCGTGAAGGCACACCTCTTGTGATCCCTCGACCCTTGAAGCAAACCCTTTCTTGTGCCATCATCATCGTCCGTTCGCGGCCTCCTGTTTCCGCAGCCTGGCCGCATCTGTCTTTCTATGCTGCCGCTGTAATCGGACCGTTCGCTTGGCTGGATCGAGGTTAGATGTGTTTGTACCTGTTGAGGAGGATGCTAGTGAGGCTGGTATAGTATAGCAAGGGTATACTTGTATGAAGGTGGGGACGGGAGCGGGAGCGGGAACGCATGGGTCGTCGCAGAGACATGGCTAGTACGTGGAAAATGCAGGGAGGTTTTTGACGATGGGCACCCCGTTGTAGACGGTAATCGAGGTCTGCTTACGGCTCTGAAGACCTTCTGAGCTCAATAGGCAGCCTTTGCTTCGACTCGGCGTGCGTAGATGGGGCTTGATTTCACCCCACACGTTTAGGGCGCTGATAAAAGCTTGATTCGATTTCGGGTTGCTTTCAGCATCGCCAAACATCGTTGGCGTTTGAGATTGGGCTACGGCTCAGAAAGCGGTTCGGCACACACATGCAGCTTTCACTTTGGCTTTGCGTAAACGATGTTGATTCACTTTAGATGCCGGGACCGCTGACATAATAGGATTTGATTTGGGATTGCATTCAGCATCACCAAATATCATAATTCGTGGGCTAGCTATTTCAGTTCTGCTATAATGACCCTCGACTAAAGAGTGCCTTTATTCATGCAGATTCATTCCGAGGTAGTATTCCACAGCGCCGTTAAAAGTAAGAGAATTAGCAGAGAATGTCTCAATGCCACCAACGCCTTTGACCGCCGAAACTCAATAATCCACTCGCAGCAATACCGTCCTCGCACTGACATACCAGCATTTAAGCCGTCCACCACTGCTCAAGGTTTCCGAATAATGGCAACGAGGTAATTCTCCCCTCCGACACCGACGGCATGGACCATGGTGTCCTCACCAAAGGCCCAGTCCTCCTGTCCATCATACTCGTCGTACTCCACAAACGACTCTTTCCTGACGTCCTCGTCCAGCAGGCATCCCATAGCTGCGTTCTTTGCATCCTCAAAAGTTGTATAAGTGCCTTCGAGCGACGTTTCGCGGTTTGCGCCGGAGCGGTCCACATTGTAGTGGATGGTGGTCTGCAGCACATGGAACAGCTGCTTCTCGACCACCTTGCCGTCTGCATCGCCCATCAAGGCTAGAGTATTTGGTGTGGTCTCGAGGGCAACGGTGAAGGTCTCGCCATCAGGTGCTTTGGCGTAGACAAAGGTGCCGTCGGGGTGTTTCCATTCAGCGCCGTCCTTGACCTCGAACTCAGTGAACCATTCCTTCTCGTAGCCTTCGGCGAAGAGGGCATTCTTAGCGGCTGCTTTGGCTTTGGAGAGGTCCGTGAAGGTGCCGAGAATGTCGACTTTTTGGAGAGCACCGGTCGCGTCGTTCTTGATGTCGACCATGGTGCGCTTGATGTGGTAAAGCATGTCGCCAGCCATTGTGATGATTGTGGTTGATCTGACAAGTCAGTCCTGATGTCCAGTTGGAGCGGAGATGATGCGTAAATACAAAGGCAGGGAGGTGCAAGGGTAAGAGACGAAGAGTACGTACTTTTGATTGTGTATGATCAGTAGGATGTTGGTGGTTGGTGGTTGTTGGTTGATGGTTTAGATTGATATGTTGAGGGCTTCAGGAAGTTTATAAGTGCTAGAAGGTTCTGTGATTTTGAAGTCACCTGGCCTCGTGGCATGATGAGTACGGCGGTAAGGCTTCGCGTTTGCTCAATTCTTGTGACTTCACAATTGGCCCGTGGTGTGATGGAAACGGACGGGACCTCCGGCTTTCATGAATAATATGGGTCAGGCCACGTCTTCTTGTCCGCTGTACCTCACGCCTGTGAATATTGGAGCTGGGTGCAAAACACTTTTGCAGGCAATTTGAATGGCAGCAGAATTGTCAGCTAATCCAATGGCAATTGTCATCTACAATATTGAATACAGCTGCTTGCACCTAGAACAAGGCTTGCACCTAGAACAATGTGTTTAATTCGAGGTGGGCGGACAATCAGCATCCATTGTGGAGTGCGGAGCAGCGAAGAGGCCTCGAAGTGTCGAACAAGGGGATCGGAGAGCCGACTGGCATCGAAATTACCCATGATGGTGGAATGTGCCTGAAATTTCTCGCGGCACTGGGCGGACAAGGCCAAAAGGCTGAAAATGCCATCGTCACCAGCCGTCACAAGACGTTTGCGCCACCCCCGCAGATCCAACTCTCCGGGGAAAGAGCTACTCAAGGCCAAGAGCCACGCCCAACTTGGGAAAGTCCAAATGCTGCCAACAGCGGAAGGATGCAGGATGCAGGATGCAATGCAGAAACAACACGACCCATTGTGTATAGGGTCTCATATAGAGCCTCATATTACTCTCATCCGCATTTCTGCTGTTATTTCCAACGCCGCCACTTCTGCCCCTGGGAGCGCACCGTGAACGATTGAGGAGATGGAGTCCTGCGATTCGCTCCAGGAAAATGTAAGGTGCGGTAGGCGCGGTAGGTGCGGTGGGCGCGGTAGTTGCGGTGGGCGCGGTAGGTGCGGTAGGTGCTGCTGTCGTTGGGGGGTAGTTGAAAGTTCAAAGGGATACAGATCATGTTCAACGGTATGAACGCTTTCCAGGTTCTGGGGGAGGGACGAGATGACACCGGAGCGCACGAACCGAGATGGCCGACGACATGTGTTGCACACCGTTGATTTCAAACTACTTCTCGAGTACTCGGGAAGGTCTGCTCTAGTGGCTACTTCGACTTTCGCGTCATGGCCGCCTGATGCGAGAAAAAGACGCGGCTCGCCAACGATGGGATACGACAACGCTTTGGTTCTTCTAGTGCTACAGTGACCACAGAACAAGGTCGGTCGACCAGCTTCGTGAATGTCTCTCAACAACGCCACTCGACACCTCGTCCTACGGAAGGTCGGCCAGGAGTCGACACATTCAAACGCGCTCGACGAGCCATAGGTCGACTGCGACACGCCATCGCAACGCTCGACTGTCCTGGTTGTTAGCACCCGACTATCGTCTATGCGATTCTCTTATACCTCTCAGCTCAAACTGACCGCTTGACCTGTCGCCTAAGGTGTCTGTTATACGGAAGCCTGCCTTCAAATCGCCAGAGTATCACGCGGAGGCCTCCCCAACAGCTGCGGAAGAGGTGGATATTGAGAGACATTGCTGTTCGGCCTGGGCCGCAGAGAGGGTCGCACTTCAGCTATTGTGGACACGCGTCTGCCGTCTGCAACATTCCGTGACATTTCGACGGCTGTGAAGGCTTTCCTATAAGGTAATTGCTGAAACGATGGCCAGGTTGAAGCTAGCGAGCGAAGAGCGTGGGACTTGGCCTAATTTCTTCTGCGCTCGAAGCCTTCAAGCCTTCCAGCCTTCCAGACTATCGGTCTCACGGCTGGAGCTTGCGCCCGCATGAAACAAAACTGCGATCGGGAATGGGGTTCATCCATCAATGCAACATCGACCAATCATGAGCCTCTTCGCCCTACCAGTCTTCTTTCGCAATTGGCCATCCACCTCGGAGAGTTCCTCGTTGGTAGGTTTCCCATGGCTGTGCACCCCACGATCTTCGGAAATGCACGACTGAAATGGGATGACAGTGAGTGACGACGGGAGCGACGGGACATGACAGGGGCCGTGCTCCCAAGTCTTTCCAGATAGCGCTTAGGTAACTTGCCATTTTCAAGATAAGCAACCTCCAATACTGCAGGTAGTGGAATCGCGTAAGAGCGACACGTTAGACAGTCTTATCACCTAAATGGATTTATATTATCTTGAAGGAATCCCAAGCTGGAGCTTGTCCCTCATTGTCGACTTTTGAAACCGGATACATCTATTCGAGGGCTGTTCGCTTTTGGTTACAGAATATTTTTTTTTTTTTAAGGTGCTGTTTTTAGAGTACCAGCGTACTGGTACCCCTTGGTTCGACAGCCACTATAAACCCACGAAAACGGCAAACTACAAATTCTACCCTCTCCCCTCGGCCGTCGTAGATTTTCCAAAACCTCTCAATTTCAACGGCCATGTCGGGAATGGAGGAACGCCAGGTCAGTAGCGACGAGAAGCATGTCATAGACGACGAGTTTGAAGAGAGACGCGGCACGATTGTCAGTTTTGAGGAAGGAGTACCCGTGAATGCATCTGGCCATAAGGATCAGCTCCAGCGGCAGTATGGACTGTTAGGCATTTGTGGTCTTGCGTTGTAAGTTGTTCCAAACCCATTGGTACCTTTCGCTAATGCGAATGGCTCTCAGGACCATTGACAATGCGTGGATAGCATTGGGGGGATCCATCTCTGTCGCAATTTGTAAGTCCCAAGAACCGTGTTTTGTTGGGCCTCAGTTCGCACAGCCTTCCTTTTGCAGTAGATCTGGCGCTCCCTGACCAGGCGCCCGGACGGATGCACTTATGCAATTCAAGATTGCCATAGCGCTGGGGTGCCCGATTCATGGAAAAAAGCAAACACGGCTCCTGAAACTGACTGTATCAAGTTAATGGTGGACCTCCTGGCATTCTTTACGAACTCATGGTTGCATGCGCATATTATGGGTTGATCGCTGCATGCATTGCAGAGGTAAGCTTTCAGAAGAGAACAGATCGGATTGTTCAAAGACGCACACTAAATACCGTGAAAACTAGCTTGCCTCAGCAATTCCATCAGCAGGAGGCGTCTATCATTGGGCTTCTGTGACACCCGGTTCCAAATATGGACGCGTCGTTGGCTTCTTCACCGG
The DNA here is from genome assembly GCA_001692735.1 of Lepidopterella palustris CBS 459.81. Classification (NCBI taxonomy): domain Eukaryota; kingdom Fungi; phylum Ascomycota; class Dothideomycetes; order Mytilinidiales; family Argynnaceae; genus Lepidopterella; species Lepidopterella palustris. The sequence continues at coordinate 51,017 of KV744812.1, read as the reverse complement.
CTCGCTCAACTTCTTCGGATGGATCTTTGACCTTGCTTCCATTGTTCAGATTGTCTCCAACGTGGTCGTTCAGATGTATGCTGTCTTCCATCCTGACTTGGATATTAAAGCATGGCACGTATATATCGCCTTCCTCCTCATCACCTGGGCATGTGCTTTGACGGTTATTTTTGGCAATCGATTTATCCCCTATCTCCAGCATGCTGGCCTCTTCCTGGTCATTGGAGGTGGTTTGGTTACCATTATCGTTGTCGCTGCGATGCCTAAAACTCATGCAGCTAATTCTTTCGTGTGGAAAGACTGGGCAAACGCAACAGGATGGGGAAGCGGTGTGGCATTCCTGACTGGCGTACTCAACGGTGCCTTTACGATTGGTACGCCAGATGCCATTACGCATATGGCAGAAGAGTTCCCGAATCCTAAAGTCGACTTACCCAAGGGTGTTGCTGCGCAAATCATCCTGGGTTTTCTGAGTGAGTGCCCGCTAGTCTTTCCGTATAAAATACTGGATAGTTGACAAAGTGTAGCTTCCTTTTGCTACGCCATCGCCATCCTCTACGCCATCAACGACCTCGATGCGGTCCTGTCCCCGAACGGCTCCTTCCCTCTTGCCGTAATCTACGCTCAAGCAACGGCGAACAAGGGCGGCACCTTCGGTCTCCTCCTCATCATCTTCTTCTCCCTCCTAATCTGCGTTGTGGGGACCTTTTTGACCGTCAGCCGCATCTGGTGGGCCCTCGCCCGCGATAACGCCACACCCTTCTCAGGCCTCTTTTCCCAAGTCAATGAGCGTCTCAGTTGCCCTATTCCAGCCACCCTCTTAGCCGCAGTGCTCTGTACCGCCCTTGGAGCCATCCCGCTCGGAAGTAAAACCGCCTTCTCTGATCTCGCCGGCTCTTTCGTCGTTCTTACGACTACGTCATACGCGCTAGCCATTGCACCGCATTTCCTGACCGGGCGAAAGAACACCCCGAAAGGACCATTTTGGATGGGTTCGGCTGGGTTCTTTGTGAATGCTCTTTCAGTCGTACTCATCATCTTCTTTAACATTATGTTCTGCTTCCGTAAGCCTCTCTCCACGTTTCTTCATACTATATGAAGGGCTAGTTTAGAAAAGGGTGCACCCAGCTAATCTCAAGCAGCCTACGCCATGCCAACATCCGTCCAGTCTATGAACTATAACAGCGTCATCTTAGTCGGCGTCACTTTCATCACGACTGTGTGGTGGTTCGTGCACGGCTTGCGCAAATACCCCGGACCGAAGCTCGCGCATTTGTATATTGATGGTGTGGATAAATCATAAGAGCTAGATTAGGGAAGTTTATTCCGGAAAGTGTGAAGAATGAAAGTTCGGGCTATATGTGCGGATGGTACACAAGATAAGAGCCGTGAAGTATTGGATATGAGGGAGCTTGGACTGGATTTGTACGCTGGATGAAAGTATCGCGCGTAACTATTAAAAGGCAGTTCGACACCGAATTTCTTTGGAAGAGTTGGGAGAGGAGGAGGGAAGAAAGGACTTGGGTTCTGAGAGCAGTTGGTAATTAGATTAGCTATTTCATGATACCAACACCGTTTAGCCCGATTTAATTTTGTCTTAACAACCTTCACCATTAAAATGAGGTTCCCAGAATTTGCTTGGAAATGTGAGTTACGGTGCGAGTAGGGTTATCGGACAAGCATAGGACGGTCGGTGGGGATGGACTTGAGCACTGACCTCTCGGCGTCGGGAGTAGCTACAGAGTTGAACTAGTTGACGACACCATATCTTACAATACAGCACATACCATTTTTCATTCCTCCTTTACTCTACAAATCGTATCTTCATCTCTCATCATGGCTACTGCCATTGCAAATGTTGTTATTCTCACCAAGCGACCCCCACAACCCAACCAACCTTTTCCCATATTCGATGAATAATCCAATTAAGGCTAACGCCTTTGAAGAGATCTGAATCGAGATGGTCCTGCTGTCAACACTTGCTCTGACAAGACCAGGAATAGATTTCCCATGGTCTTCATCGATAAAACTCTCACTGACCGCAAGGTACCGGCATTCAACAGCAAGTATATTGCCTTGGACGGCGTTCAATCCCCCAAACAGGACAATATGAGGGTACGTTTTAGCGCCGGACAAACAAGGCCCATGGACAAATGCACAGATGCACAGGTATTGCCTGTCCTCCTCCGTCTTTGCGGCCACTATCCGGCAATTTTGCTGAATACTATGTAGCTGTTTCGTGATATGATGAGAAATCACACAGGGAGAGACTTTCGCACTTGGCAATTTAAATGGGCCAATACAATCCTACATGGATTGGCCCCATCTACTAGTAACGCTTTTAGGCGGAGGCCGCCCAGTAACGCTAGGTCTGATGGTCCGCGTTGGTTACCGAGGCGGCCAGGTAAGTACAAGGCGGCCATCACTCGGGTGAAGCTGGCCAATGGCTGGCGTTGCGGCGGATGTTTGGTGGTGCGATGGAATAAGCTATCTAGATCCTTAGGTCAAACCCAACACACGTATCAGTTACCGATACGGGACCAGCCTGCTGCATGGATGGAGTAGAGCCCGACCCATGGACGGAGCCACCCCGTGGATGAAACAGTTGGACATACATAATTAGTTTACCTAGCAAACTTCATCAGGCCGTGTGGGAACACCAAAACTGAGCGGGAGTGGGCTTGGAGAGGCAACGGTGTTTAAGTTTCCGAACAGCACGCTCTATACAAAACTTACAAACGCCATAGATACGGCGCGAGCATTATGGAAGCTCGGCGCCACTCCATGGACGGAACAGTTGGATTTCCACGAGCACTCCATCCATGCAGCCTGGGACACCGCACTTGTTCTGTGAAAAAAAAAAAAAAAAAAAAAAAAAAAACCTCCAAGAAGATTCCCCAAGTTTTGTGGCTGATGAAAAAAATGGTACATGCCGTTCAGAGCTCCGACGCTAATGCTTTGTCCAAGTCGTGTTTTGAATCTCAATCTTCCAACTCTCTCTTGCTCAAAGGATTCAATTTCCTTTGGCCCGTACAGTTGGAGGTTTAGTTCCTGTAAGCGCAGCCATCAGTGTAGCTTCAAGCGGTACAGCTACCAACGCGCATATGCAAGGGAACCAGCGGCCCTTTATGTCTGCAGACGTCACGCGGGGCACGAGGCTTTATGTATGGCCCGTCTGGACTCTCTTGGCCAAATCCCCAGCAATCGGCAGCTCCGCGCGAGATTTGGGTGATGGCGAGCAGCCAATGGCGCAAGCCAAGGCTTCCACTTTGGGGAGTGCAACGATGCCGGGTGTCCGGGGGATTGCTTGGCTGTATGTATTCTGGGGCGTCGGAGCATCTGTTTGGAGGCGTTTGAGGATTCTGTCTCTTAGGCAAGAGGGGTTTGAAATAATAACGTGGAACAAACTGTCATCGAGTGCATGCAGCATCGCCGATGCATGTCTCTGCAGGTGTTGGGGCTGGTTCGGGAAGCATTCGTGGGGAATGTTGATATCGTGGTCGGTGGCATTTCCACCCTCTTCCCCACTTTTGCCATCCGACATTCTTGCCACTATCATTCCGCAGCGGGAACCGCAATCATTTAATTCCGTTTAATTCATCTCGATTTCTTTCCTCGTGGCTTTATCTACCCCTCTCTATTGCTGTTGCGCGCCATCCAATCTGGTGACCGTGCCTCTTCATGCTCTC
>KV744812.1:0-47228 GCA_001692735.1 Lepidopterella palustris CBS 459.81 | reverse complement strand
CATCCCCTTACTTCCATCTATACAGAGACCTGTCTTTTCATGATAACTTCAGTCACGATTAGACCTCAGAATTAATATATGTCCTATCAACTCCGAATATACCTTATCTAACACTGACTGAAGGCGATCCTGTGCCTTCTTGCGCTAATGATACTGGGAAGCAGCCATGGCTTCTGCAGGTGGCAAACATCGACGCCGGCACCATTTGCATCACGTCCGCCACGATTCCACCGCCGCCACCGAAACGGCGAGCCAGAAATAGAAAACATTGACGCTCTGTGAAAACGAATGCTTTGATTCAACAAATGTACATCGTATCCAAGCAGGCCATCCAAGACAGTCGCACCGGCAGCATCAAAACCATTGGCGAGCTGGCCGTTGGGCGCAGTACGTACCTCTGATACGGTCCCCCTGACCACTGCCCAGGTATCATCAGCACCCGGTAGCTGGGTGCAAGACATGAGGCCCAAAAGCCCATCTCCTGGATACTGGGTGCTTGGTGTTGGGCACGAGAGCTCCCCACTTACCCAATTGCAACAAAACTCTACTCTCTAAAAATAGCCCAGAACCCCACCTCCAAAGCCGCATCCCGGCAAAACGTGCCCTGTGCGCCCAGGCCGCCTCAACTCTTGGGAAACGCAGCTTCAACGTGCCGATTGGCCGATTGTTTCATTTTGTTTCGAGAGATTCAAGAGCCTGACGCCGCCGTCGCGTAAAATATATATATAAAAAAAATAAAAAATAAAAATAAAAATAAAATAAAAAAACACGTCGACGGCAATATCCGTAGAAGGCGGTGGATGCAAGTGTCGCGCGAATGAATTGATCGAGTAAGTGGTGGGACGCTACTCTGCTGTCTACACACTACCTGCTACCTGCGATTCATAATTTCTCACCGACGGTTCGTGGTGGTGGGGAGGGTGCTCACAGCGGAAAAAAGCCTTGCACAGGCGGTGATGCGGGAGTTCCGAAAAAGACGGTAGGTTTTTTTTTGTAGAGGAAAGTTCAAGCCTCTTCGGAATATTGTTACATCGAGAGCGGGATGACGCACTACAAAGGCTAGGCTGCCCAGCTGCCCGCAGCTGAAGCTGAGGGCTAGGTAAGTTATGAGTCAAGTTACCTGCACCTCTCTCACAAAAACAAGGTAGGTAACTAATCGCAATAATCGCACAGAAATTTGTAGCAGGGTTGTAAACGCTGCAAGACCAGTACGGGGAGAAGAAACAATAACCATGGAATATAAAATTCTTAAAAAAAAAATAAAAAAAAATAAAAGGAAGTTAAAGAAAATATCCCGAATAACAAAAATATCAACGTGGAAGAGCAGCGAGGACAGAAAAAAAAATATATGGATCCCTAAACACCCAAAAAAGACTCCGGTCCCATGCATAATGCTTCCATACCCCATGATAACCCCAATTTCCCAATGCACCCATATGCCCATCCCGTAAGGTTTACACGCTAATAGAGCAAGTCCCATTCCAAATATCATAGCGGTCAAGCTAATAAAGATCCAACCCCTGCCGTGTCGCGCCCGTTTCCCATGCTGCGACTCCCATGCGCCGCCAGTTGTGTCCACTAACTTCGGTGTTTGTGTGGGCCGCTCATCAACACTGAAGTATATTATTGGCTCGCTAAGCTCATGGACGTTCTCCAGCGGCGGATGGGACAGCGCGTTCCAGAAAGACGCCGAAGAAATGCCCCGTTTAACGATTGCAATAAAAGAGATTCCAAGGTCGAAACAGTCGAAGGTGCGAATATGTCGGACGCGCAGCATCCGTCCGTTCGCAAAGAGCACCGCTCAGGAAAACAATGAGAAAAAGAGACAAAAAAGGTCTCGCGAATCGTCGGAATAAAAGTCGTAAGATGTCGGGAGAGTTTCCGTAGAACTGTCCAGGGTCTCCATCGCTTCCAACGCCGGCATGTCGTACTCGGAAGCCATGATCCCATCATGAAATTTCGATGCCTCTTCTACTGGCGGTACGTCTCGGGCTCGTAGATAGCGCTGCCGTATCCGGAATCCGGGAGCACGCCCGAGCCTAGGAGGCCGTATGAGGGGTTGGGACAGTGCGAGGAGTGTCTTGAGCAGGCATATCCAACTAGAACAGTCTTTTCCTGGGTGGAGTGGCCGCGTTGGCCGTACGCCTGGCACGGGTCTATGGCGTGCTTGTAGTAGAGGCAGCGGCAGACGGAGTAGCGTTCGACGACTTGATAGCACATGTTGAAAGGATTAAACCGCTAGCTTGTAAAGAGTAAGTAGAAGTGAAAGAATAGCGGCAGATTTGAAAGCGTAGATGATAGGAATCGAAGAGCCGTTGAACCACGCAACGCAGCGAGAAAGATTATAGAGTTAGAAAAAGTGAGGTATGAGAGATTGATGTGCTTGAGTTATTGCTGATGGGTTTTGGTTTCGAGGAGCCAGGCAGCAGAGTTATATAGCTGGTCTTGGACTCAGAGAGAGGACATCGATGTGTAATGTCGAGAAAGGGAACATGCCGAGGGTGCATCATGCAGGTCATTCAGGCAGCGAGTATCCATATGTAGTGAAAAGTACGCAATCCGTCAGCACAGATGCTAAGAACGGACAGCACATGGACCCAGCACAGCCTGAACAGCTAGTTCGCAATGGAGAATGGTATGGCTTCATAGACTGCAGGTGTGGTACCCGTTCGCCTACGCAGGGTATCGTTCGATCTGGAGGCTCTTTCAGCTGTGTTGGGGGATCATTAGGCTAAGCGTCTTGCTTATTGGCGCTCTAGTGCATGGGCTGCCGTTGCCGAAGCCGTCGGAAAGCCTGCGGTGATGCTAAAGTAAGAGGACAGATGGCTTCAGCAGCCGCTCAACTGCGAATTAACGTTGGATGATTGAAAGTTCGAGGGGAGATCATGCCGCGAGGACGCCGCGCTCGAGCACCAGATTGTCGAATCTGACGGGACCACCGCGTCGGGGTCATCAGCCATGTTCTTCTGGAATAGAAAAAAAGAAACAAGGGCCGTCGACCGCGGAGAGTGGGCAGCGGAGGGGCGCAGTTCCATTAGCTGACATGAGAATGTCTGAACTTGATTGAGTAATCAACTCGTTGCCCGCTCTGCGTAGCCAATGCTTGATCTGACCCTGGCTTGTTGCACAATGAACTGCAAATATACATTCCAGATAGTGTCTGAAATAGGTTTCCCTCCCACCATGAGGAGCATTGGAAAAAAGTATTGCCATTATTCATGCTTAGCGGAACTCTGTGGCTTTGTGGTGCCGAACGTTGTTCTCAAGATGAAAAGACCTTCGTTGTCCAAACACAGCTAGCATCGGCAAATATTGCATTACAGGGGAAGAGTGACAGCCGAGGTATCTTTTGGCGGGGCCTATAATTAGGTCAACCAAGCAAAACCACTGGGCACCAAGCCAAAATACAGAAGCCCTCTCTATACAGCTGAAATCATTATCTCCAAGAGGCCGATGAGGAAGTAGCTACCATCTGGAGAGCCGTTGATTGCTGCAGGGACAACACACTACTCCTGGCGCCTGGAGCCTGGAGCTTGGAATTGACTACCATCAGATGATACAGTATCTTACCCACGAAGGCAGCGATCTCACCACGACCCAGCATCTAAATTCTCATCGTGGACCCTGGTGATACACGGTGTTCTCGGCACTTTCCTGGTGACTGCTTCTTCGTTTAGGATTACCCATGTGGCGGTGTCAGTCCTGTTGCACAACAATCGCATTCTCGGATCGTTGCGGTCTCTCCCAAAGAAAGAGACTGCATAATAAGCTGACTATAACCAGTCCGCGGACGAGAGACGGTGACGCTCCATGCAGCCCTATGCGCCCACCCGCTCCTGTTCCACGTGGAGAACGGTCCGCATGTCTCACCTGATTCTGGGATTACCGTTCCACTTGACCATGCGTCAACCATTGCAGCTGGTGTGGCAGCCAAAGCCTATGATTGCTCGGCACTATCTCACCGGCCATGCATCGCAAGACGTGATTGTCGTCTCCTGGCCCGTTGAAGATATTGATGGCTCACCGGTCCGTCATGTTTGGGTAAAATGGCCCCGCCAGGATTAGAGGCGCAATCACTAGCATGACGTGATTGTAGGTGCCTAGTTTTGGGCACATCCAGGGCTTAGAGTATTGCTTCACTGCCTCGAGGATTTCAAATCCACTTCTGGATCACGCCCTCTGCTAAACAATTGCATGCTTAAAGGCTGTGACCGCTTCTTTGCGGAAATTCCGGAAGGCTTTGATGATTTGCGTAAACAAAGATTGGGACGTGGTGACGGAGTCTTTACCCGTCAGCGCTGCTGTACAGTCACTTGAGCTTTGACATTCAAAGATCTTACTGATCTTTGCTAAGGCTGTCGAATGGTTAGGAAATAGGGTTCGTATATAAATACCGCACTACGGCTTCGTCACGAATTAGACAAAAATAAGAAGAGTGAAAATATTCAGCTGCTCGTGATCGCTAGCGATGATTGTTGTTGCAGCTACCTAGGTAATCAACCCCGTAACGCCTCAATAAAATCGTCAAATGAAAGCTTACCACAGATATAGACTACGAACCGGAGAAACGAAAGTAACCGGTTCTAATACGATATATGTAGAGATGGTAAACCGTACGTACAGAATGAAAATGAAATATGCTCTAAACGCCTCACGGGACCATCCGTTTGATAAAAGAGCTTTGAAATCAAAAAGGCCACCTTGTGATATCCAAAGAACTCCAGCGCAGAAAAAGTCGTCACACTAGCGGATTCAACCGTCCATACCAACTTGGCATCTACAAGAAAGAAACAGTGCAAAGTACGACAGCGATCATCATCCACCAGCCAGAGAATTCCAGCATGCGCACTCTTGGGGCAGCAGAATCAGTGCCACCTGACGCAGTAGTGCCATTGGGTAGAGTGCCGTTGATGACGATGGTCGTGGTTCCGTTGACTTCCGCGACCGTGACCAAGGTTTTGTTCAGCCCCGCATAGCTGCCATTCCCAATCAAATCACCTAGATATTGAGTATCGGTATTGTCATCGCAGCCGCATACGCTATATTCCTGACATAGGCAAATGATCGGACGTGTCTGGTTAACGCCGTTTGGGTACGTGGAGTTGACGGCTGTCTGGTTCACAAACGTATATGGATGCGTGTAGGGGTATGAGTAGATGCCATAGAGCCAGAGACCGGGGAAGATGGCGAGAGCGGCGATGGGAAGGATGAGGAAGGGTGCGAGGCCGAGAGGTGAGCGCTGGCCGGCAGAATATGGGACTGTAGCTCCTCCGCCGTAGTATCGACCTCCGCCATAGCCGGGCGTCACTCCTGAGCCAGAAACGGTTCGTCCGCCACTGTTGGAATTACTCTTGGCGTTGGATGGCGTTCCTCCACCGGATGACTTCCCTCCGCCTGTATTCACTATTAGTGAAGTCCTTTCTTGAAAGCAGACGCAAGAATCTGACTGCTCTTACCGCCACCTCCACTCTTACCACCTCCACCCTTCCGCCTTTCTAGCGCATTGTGTGGTGATAAAAAGCGATCTATGAGGTTCGCGGATGGTCCGGAGTCGCGAATGGATAACGATTGCGCGTCGGGTATTGACACGGCATTGATGATGGATGCGCCAGCGAGCGTGTAGGCGACAATTGCAAAGAGCCGCATCGTGAGATACGTTGGTGGTGGAAGGATACAGTCAAGGGGTACGAAGGCGAAGCCCTCCTTAATTGGGTGGGGATTTCCTGAGACAGGCGCGTCTCTTGGTATTGTTTAGGAAAGTGGCTGTGAAGAAGTGATGTTGTAGCCAAAGGTAACTAATTATACAATGAAAGCGATTCCAGGCAAACGGAGACGATGCAGGCGGATAGGAAGGAATAGGAAGATATAATAGATTTGTGAAGGAGGGGGTCGTGAGTGATGACAGCACCGTGCTGTGAATCAACCCGGCAGGTGGCAGTTCCATGTGGATGAGCCAAAAATTAACGAGAGGGCTGAGCCGGTTGTGCCACACTGTGGCTCGACTCGGCGTTTTGGGTAAAGCGTGCCTTACAGAATTGCGGGGCGATTTAGAGTTAATTTGCGGTCTGCCCTTGGGTCTGCCTTCCTCGGCATCGCCTCTGTATCTGATCTTGCTTCGCCCTGTTCGCGTGCAGAAAAGATAATCTCAACATGCCGAATGCAGACGGCCTTCAGACATCTTTCCATCTTTCGGAGCGATGAGGAAATGAGGCAGCTCGAGAAGTCGCCAATGCCGCCAAGATCGTTTCCATAATAATTTCCACTATCGTAAAGCCTCATCAAGACATGATACGGATAAGCGCAGAGTTTGTCGCCTTCCAAGAAATCAAATGACAGACGCAAATATCGGGACACCAACCTTGGAACCCTATCGAAATCTCGGAATATCATTTGCAAACAGCTTACCCGAATACCTGGCCGTAACTTTGAGGCAAACCCTCATCGCTCTTAATTGATGATGGCGACATTCCGCCAAGAAAGCTGGACGAAGAACAATATAGCTTCAGAACTGCGCATATCCCAACTCAATCATCAATTCAAAGTCAGGATATCTAGCTCTTGTTTCCTCTCCACCTCCTCCCACAATACCACGCTTGTATTATAGTGTGCATCTAGTTCCGCCTTCCTCTCTTCCCTGCATCCCCCCACTATTGCGAAACGATGCATGCAGAACACCCCACCAAAATATATACAAATAAAAAGCACCCAGGGATACACTGCAAGTACCTGTCAACAAGCCAGTAAAAGAGGCCCATATTGCCCAAGCCCTAAATGCTCCAGCACAACCCCAAAATCGCAGAATTTCTTTGTTGCCTCCGTAACGCCAGAATCCAGTGTCGGCACCACGGGAACCGTTTTGTTGCATCCAGATTCCATGTTGCTCCAATTTTGAGCGCCCCAAAATGTGCCCCAGCGCCATGCTTTCTGACAAGATGAATGACTAATTACAGAGTATGCTACAAAGGGAAAAAAAATGACGGCGACAACAGTAAAGATGGTGGTGGTGAGAAGGAAGGCGCGAGGAGAGGTGCATTTTCAGCACCGAGCATCAAGTCGCTAGAACGCCGTTAAAATGTTAGAATGCCCTCGGCTTTGAGAAAATTGCCACTACTACTCATGAGCATGGTAGGTATATGCGAATAGCATTAGGCAGAGAAGCAAGGTTGTGCATGTGAGAAGAAGCTGAGGTGATAGCGCCCGCTAATTGGTATTGTCACGACATCGGTGGAACGGCGGGCGACTGGTTACTACCCGTAGCTGCGTTCCGATTCGTAAAGGCCGTGACAGGAGCGATGTCGTCATTTGTCCCGCCGGGTACTGCCCGCGCTCGGGATACAGACGCCTGCCCGTTCGCATTTGCCTTTGATGACGAAGCTTCAGTAGCCGTAGGAGAAATCGATCCTTCCCCTTCTTCCTCCGGAATTGGGGGACAATAGGTTCTGAGGACATGCTTCAGCGCGGGCCGGCGGATAGGCTTGGAAAGGAAGAAATCCATGCCGGAGGCGAGGCATTCCTGTGGAGGGTTAGACCTGAGGAAAGTGAGGCGATTTCTAGAGAATAAACTCACCTTTACGTTGCTTTCTTCTGCGTATGCCGTGAGAGCTACAATTGGAGCCGAGAAACCAGACTGTCGTATTAGGCGCGTCGATTGAAGGCCATCAAGGTTCGGCATCTAAGGGGAGGTCAGAAATCGGCAGGTTTCCGGCACTAACAATTTTGAAGCGTACCTGAACGTCCATGAAGATCAGATTATATGGATTGCTAGTCTCCATACTTTCCTTCACCTTGTCAAGAGCTTCTTGACCATCTAAAACATATCAGCGAACAGATTCTTGCTAGAAGCGTGTAGAAAAAGCACACCTTTGGCAACTGTTACATCGTACACGTCCTCCAACTTCAGCATTCGCAAGACAACCTCTTGATTCGTCTTGTTATCTTCAGCCACAAGCACCTTGACCTTGTCACCTCGTTTGTTAGCTTCAGCTGCCACCCGCTCCATGGCGGCCCTCTGTGAATTCGCAGAGTCTACTGGTGTGTTCGACGCGAAAAAAGGATGACTGAGACCGATCAATCGTGGTTTTGAATCTCCCTCAAAAGAAATAGGGCCACTGGTAGGATTGCTGGTAGCAGATTGTACGGATCTACTAGAACGAGCATCATCGCCAAGACCGTGACGATTCCGAATTTCATCCACGGAATCGCTTTGCCGTAAAATAGGCTCGCTCAGATTTATATTACTGGAACTTGCTGTACTATCGGCCCGACTGGTAAGATGTCGTAGCGGTATCTGCATTGTGAACACGCTTCCATGTCCGAGTTCGCTCTTGAGGCTGATGGTTCCCTTCATTAGACTCGCCAGTTGAGAGCAAATGCTTAAACCAAGACCGGTTCCTCCAAATTTCTTGCTCAAGCCAAGGTCGCCTTGCACAAAAGGCTCGAATATCTTATCCCGCAGGTCATCGGGTATACCGGGACCAGTATCTTCAACCTCGAACTCGAACTGGAGCCACTTTCCAAGGGGAGGGGTGGCTGATCTTTCGTGCGCCATTATCTGCGCATACGCACTTGGCTTGTCGTAAGCGTTTATGGCATTTGCAGTATCGATATTTTTGGGAATTGAGATCGTCATTGATGTTTCAGACATGGATCCACGAGTCTTATTCTTGGGGTTCCGTATTGAACTCTGCCTCGACTGGGCCGAAACTTTGCAGCTGTGGTCCGACACTGCGCTTTCCCCAGTGCACCGGATTGTCATGAGCACCGACCCGCCTTGCGGTGTAAACTTCAAGCTGTTGGAAACCAGATTGATAACGACTTGGAGTATTCTGTGCTGATCACCCCACAAAATCATGTCCTTGAGACGGCCAAGTCCAAATGGAGCTAGATCGGATTTTTCCAGTGGTCGGCCGTGCTCATCGAGATATGCGTCGTAGGAGCCTTCGAATTTAACTTGCAAATCTATTCCACTTTCCTTCGCTTGCTTCTCGAAAATCGCGAGAACTTGTGCGCTGACATCTCGTAGACGAAACTCCTTTTCATCGAGGGCGAGCTGTTGACCAACTTGATTTTTACTTTTTCAGAAGTGAGTAAATTTAGACTTCACAGTACCTTCAGGCCTGGAACGTAAAATGAAAACGATTGAAAGTCATTGGAGGATAGGTGTATGTATATGAGTCTTGGTAAGGAGGTCTTACCTGAATGTTAAAAGGTCTGTCAGGAGGTTAAGCAACAGATCTCCGCTCTTATATATTATTCCCAATGACCGCTTCAGCTTGATTGGATCGTCTTCCGACATACATACAGCACACATGCCTAAAATTCCGTTGAGGGGAGTTTTCAGCTCGTGTGAGATGTTGGCAATGAAAAGAGTTTTGCTTTCATTTGCAGCCTCGGCGGCCTTCTTGCTTTGCTCCAACTCGGCAGTACGCTGTTGGACCCTCTCTTCAAGCTTTGTGTACTGCATCATGAGCTCGTCAGTCATTTCATTGAAGGTTTGGGTGAGGTCGGTGAGTTCGTCGTGGATGAAATGCCTGTGGTCTTTGACTTTGCCAGGGATGCGAAACTGTCGTCTTCGTGCTTCTTCTGTCCGCTCTGCCTTAGTCTTTTTATTTTTTTGGCTGTAATTTTTCATCTGTCCGAAAAACCCTTCCTTCCGAGCCATCTGAGCCGTGTCGTCGTCATCATCTTCAGCACCATCCCCTTGAAAGCTTGCATCGTCAGGGATGAAGCCAGGGGGTGTTATAGATTTCCGAGTTGCGTCCCGCAGACGCCGGATGGGACGACAGGATAAATGGGCCACCGGGAACGCAAGCAGTATCATCCCACCCATCGTCCCAAAGACACAGGCTATGATAATGTTTCGAAGATGAACAATAGGACCCCATACTTCCGAGTGGGATTGTTCAACGATAACCATCCAATCAACCAAACTTGTGTTTACCACTGCGTACCCAACAGCTACAGTATATCCTTCCTCGTTCTTGGTGGAGATCAAACTGCCTGCATTGTTGGTGGCTCCAGTATCTTCTGTGAAGCCCATTTTAACGGCAACGAATTGATTCCAATCGAAAGGCAAGTTACTTGAATTCGAAGTATGTGCGGGGTGCCTATCCTGGCCAGATCGCACTGTTGGTGGGACCAAGAACCTGACCCACTCATTCTGCGGAACATACTGAGGGTCTGAATTATACATGATTCCGTTCGCGAACTTATTGGTAGAGTTATTCGGGCCGAACAGCATTGTTACTCCAGTGTGGTCAAGGCCCTCCAGCGCGTCAATAACATCTAGGATAAGTTCTCCATTAAGAACGACAGTCAACCACCCGAGTACGTCAATCAATGAAGTATTGTTGATGATGGGCATGGTAATGGAAGCTATCGAGAAGGATGCATTAATCGAGAGGGGACCCATTAACAGATAGTTGTTCTCATCCACTACCCTCTGGTTATAAATGGCGATAGGCTCGGAGTAGGTACTGTTTATGGGAACTTTGGTGAAATTAAGTTGTGGATACAGCTCTGGCGGAAATCCGTATTTTGGGTCTCCCAGGGTTGCTTGAGTTCCGTTAGGCGTATCGTAGGGCAATAAGAGGTTCATAGCTGAAGGGGCGGTTGCATTCATGACCGAGACAGTGGAATTGACTGGAAAAACCCGGGCTTGGAGAAGGAGTGTAGCTTGCTGGTCGCCTTGAAATACGGCCTGAAGATCCGACTCTGATCTCACCCAATTCTCGGCTGTATCATTTCCTTGATTGTAGCGTTGAAGCGCGTTCTGGATCAGGATTCGGGTGGCAATAGCCTTGGCGCTGGATTGCATAAGGAAGAGGTTCGAAGATAACTGTGCAGCTTTCAAAGATGCGGTAAGTGTTAGCCGTGAAGCCCTGTAGAGTTGGTCAGAAAAGGTATGTTCTTGAAAACTGTTCACACCGATGCTACTAACCTTATGCCGAGCACAAAATTGTGGTTTGTGATCTAAAACAGGGTTGGAATTGTTAGCAACTGATACATTGCAAAATTACCGTAGACTTAAGGAAGGATATTACCCATGTTGCGATAGCAATGACTGCCAGCCCAATGAGTGAAGCGAGTAAGACCAAACACCCTAATTGCTCGCGAATGGAGATTCTCATTTTGACCATCTGAATGCGTAGATTACTCCAACAATGGTCAGAGTGCTTGGAAAATAAGGAGTGGCTCCAGTCAGGCGCGGCGGAGGGTCGCGGCGGAGGGTCGCGGCGGAGGGTCTCGGCGAAGAGCCGTGTCGTTCAGCTCGCGGCAGAGGATCAGGCTAAGAAATCGCGGAGGGCTTGGGTCGCGTGGCGAAAAGGTCGAGTAACAATGAGCGACCGGCTTCCCATTCCTCTCCGCAGGGTGCCGTGGTGGTTCTCCAGATCGACTAGGAGGGCAATTGACTGCCCAAGTTTGCTCAGGTGATGAAACCGCGACCTCAGGCACGGGAGAGAGGTGTGATGCAGTACCGGTCTAAGCCGAAAGCGGATGCGGAAGAGCTGGGCAAGCCGCAAAGACAAGACGAGAAAAGACACGACCAGCACGAACAAAGTCCAGGGCGTTGCAGAAGTCAGTTGAGGGTTGTGAGCTTGTGAGGGCTGTGGTGTATACCCCCTCCAGCAGTGGTTGACCCAGGCCGATGTTCCTGCAACCTCATCACCGCCTCTCCAGCCTTCAACTACCGCTAGCTCTTCCGATGGTTATGGCCCAGAGCGAACGGTAGAATTGGTGTCCGCTAAAACCAAGAGGGGGTTTTAGGGCGAGTCGCAAGTGGTGAAAGTTGCGACCTCGAAAAATGCTCCTTCGGCTGCAGCCAAACGAGAGTAGCGAATTGTCACGCAGCGTGCTGCAGGATGAAGGGTTTAGAGAAATCCTTGCTAAAGTGCGACAGCGAGCACAGCAAGGACATGGTAATTTACATGGCATTCTTCAGGGCTATGGAATATTTGTGCGAGTGTCTCAATCCGCATATCAAGGCCTTTATCCCCTTTCGAAACAACCTTATCTATTTATCTATCTAAAGCTTTTGAGACTGCTTCCACCTCGGAAATCTTTCAGGAAATATCACCCGTGAAGACGGCTTGGCTATGGCTTGGCTATGGGGAGATTTCGGCGAAGTACCTGGTTCACCAAGAGCTTCCAAGATATTTAGAACATCGGTTGGCTGATAATTGTAGGCCCGGTACCAGCTCATGACATGGGCAGTTTCTTTATGATAATTCGGTCGGCTTGGGACCTAACTTCGACCAGCCGCATGCTCTATTGGTGTAAGGTATTTTACTTCATACACACTACATATCACATTCGCACGCGCCCTAGGAGTGGCATTTGATGATCTGTGAAACACGAGCTGCATCGTGCCAATAATGCCGCTTTTCTCTGCGGCTCGTGTCGTTCGTTAGATAACATTCCTGAAGCCGAGCCAAGAATGAGTGTGATAATATGACACAATCAGTACACCTAGACTATCCCACACCCAAAACGGCCGGAGAAGTCTCCATCCTATAAGGTTCGTATCCATTTACAAGACCAGACTCAGACGACATGGATCTTCAGCTAGAGGGACTTCCATATGGATGAGTGTCAGGAAGCGCTATTGACCGCAAAGGTGTGGAGACCAAAGCTCGCTCGGCATTCCGATAATGCCGTTCCATCCTCTTGAAGTGAGCAATAGCAACGAAGCAGCTACTTATGATCAGCTCAAACCATCTTCTTCTACAGAGAGACAGTGTCGATATAGCGCGAGCTCCCCAACATCTGCTCCATTAGTTGCCATTGTGCCGTGCCTGCCGTACGTAAAAGTGCAAAATGAGGTGAGAAGAGCGCTTGCTCAGGACCAACAAGTTCGGCCTATCTTCCAGGCGCCAGAAGAATGAGCCACCGATTGATAATCTTCGATCGAAGAAATTTTTTGCCTCTATATGTTATGCGTTAGTTCCCTGGGCGTGGCTGTAGGACAACTTTGCTCAAGGACGCCAGGGCAGAGAGCCATTGTTGTCGAAATCCATACTTGCAACCTCGTTACCCATATTACCCATCATTGTTGACAATTCATAGAGGGTCATGTCTGCTTTCTTAGAGAAAAGACCCGGGACCGTCCGAAACTTGATCTTGTAGGAGGATCGGTGGAGGGACAGAAAGGGACGAGGGTCTGGGATTTGCGATTGACCTGGCGGAGCTAAGAAGTCTGGTTCGGGATAACGAGATCACGTTGGTTATAAAGAGGTTGTGTCGTTTGAGCTTCGTAGTAGTCTGAAAGTTCTTCCTCCTCCCTTATCTCCTCTCCAGGCCTAACTCGTAGCATGAAATTTATTTCTTCGATAATGTTACGTATCGGCGAGCGCAATGATGTTCGAAGGGGCAGCTGTCTGTCTGATTAAGACCATTTCGCCAGACTACCTGGCTTTTTCTGTGGTGTGAGGTGTAAGTGTAAGTTGACAGTGATGGGGATTTTCTATTATTACAAAGCAAACGGAACCCTTCAAGTGGGGGTAGAGAAGAGGGAGGATGGTTGTTCATGCAACTTTGCCGATCTCGCTTCGAGCAATGGGCTTCAGAAATGCCGATGTCCTGCTAGTTTTAACCCTTCGACTTGATTTAACTCCACGCAATAGTACTGCTTTTGTTTTCATATATATTTTCTACTACTCTTTCAGCCTCGCATTTTGCAGCAGATTTTCTTTGATAGTGAGAAACGGGATCTCTTAGCATTGCCCAAGTGGAACACCATAATTGCCGCCATCATGCGATATGTCCAGCAAAGATCTTTAAACCACCATTTCCTATTTTGTTGGTTTGATTTCAAATTGATATGAGTGGATGCTTTGGCTTCAGCGCACTCACAGTTTCTTATCCATTTTACATTTTGGGCTACACTTACTAACACTCGAGTCAGTGACGAGGAGGGTTCTGAAGTGTTTTATCCGAATTAGGGCCGAAATCGGGGGACTACGTACCAAAATCAACATTAATTAGTTGCTCTATCTTCGCAAAGACATTGGGTGGAGGGGAATGTTGATGCCCTAGAATTGCCGCGCTATTCGGATGTGTGGCTGTGCGATATACAGCCGATATTGTGGCGTTCAACCCTTTTAGCGTATGGTCTCGACAATGCGCGCCTCAGTGACCTCACCTGCTGTATGTAACCCCCGACCTCTACCATACATCCTTTTCGTCGATCACCAATGGTTACATGTTCTTGTCTTTTAGCACGTTTAGATTGTCGGGCTGGGTATCTGCAGAGTTGGAAAACCAGCAAATCTATTTAGCAATCGGGAACGAATTGTTGTGCTCAAGGGCATTCACTATTCGAGGCCCTTCTATTGAGGTATTTCCAGGGTTCATTCCAGTATTCGCAGTCCTCTATGCCTAATTATCTGCAGAACGAGAGGTGCTTGCGTCAATCGTGTAGGATTCCATGAGGGTCGGAACCTTTTTCAATTTGCGGCTACGTTTTTCGCAGAAAGCGAACATCAGACCTCAAACTTACCAATACGAGCCATTATCATCGGCAAAATCGATCCGACTCCTGGAGATATCCCCATCGGCTGGATCCAAGGTCATTTGCTGTTCTTTGAAGACCTTCGAGCTACGAAACGCCCCGGCCTTCGATGCACTTTCTTACACATGGGGACACCCGCTCACTCCACTGTCGAGACGCTCTGCATTGAGATCTAAAATTCGGGGCCCACCTTCCAAGGGCCCAATTGTGTTTTCTCTTCACGATGCAGTGGACATTCCCAGTCAACCTATAAAGCTTGATAGTTCAGGACGCATTCGGCGATATCCAATCCTCATTGATGGCCGCACAATCAATGTTACTGAAAATCTACGGGATGCCCTACGGATGCTGAGCGGTCTGCAGGAAAGGATCGAGAAGCCGAGGCATGTCTGGATAGACGCGCTTTGTGTCGATCAGGAGAATATCGCCGAACGGAATGCCCAGGTTGCTCTAATGGCCGACACGTTCAAAGCTGCGCAACGCGTCATTGTTTGGCTTGGGAAAGAAGACGAATTTACCGCCGATGCTCTGTCTGTCATTGAGCAAGTATCAGCCATTCCCGAAGAATTATGGTCTTCCGTGGCCTACACTAGCTTCTACGAAGATGATGAATGCTACAAGAAACTCCAGATACAGCATTTATCGTCATTCAATTGGCTCGGCTTCATTGCGCTACTTAATCGCTCTTGGTTCAAGCGGGCCTGGGTAGTACAAGAGATTGCATTGGCGCGATCAGCTGTTCTGGTCTGTGGTTCACGAGTGTTTCCTTGGGATAAGCTGTCCAAAACATTAGCATTCATTAAGAGTACTAAGTGGTACCATCACCTGACCACAGAAAAAATGAAGCATCTCGCGGCGCTGAAAAACCATACTGGAGTGTACAAGAAGTTCTTGAGCTCCAAAGCGGATATTAGCATGGCAGCAATGTATCTTGACCGGACAAGATTAGATATGGCAGTTTCAGGGCGGCTAATTCCACAAGCGCAATTAAGACGACGGAAGCCTTCGCTTCGTCTTCTCTTGGAGACTCATCGGTACTCGAAATCAACGGACGCACGCGATAAGGTATATGCTTTTCTTGGACTGGCAGATAGGAGGCTTCCCCCTTTCAACCACCAACCAAAAGTCCTTACGCCAGACTACAAACAATCTGTACAAAACCTGTATCTCGAGGTCGCTCGAGCTTTACTGATATCACACGAAGACCTGGGACTTTTAAGCCATGTGCAAGATATGTCCCACACTCGTATCCCGAACCTTCCGTCGTGGGTGCCAGATTATAGTGTAGTGCTGCATCCATATCCGCTGAAGTTCCGAGGACCGTGTCAATGGAATGCTAGCGGAGACTCTCGTTGGAAACCAGACACCAGCGCCATGGAAAAGGGACAACTTCATGTTCAGGGGTTCCGACTCGATATCATCGACAAAACTTCCATACTACGCAACGAATCGAAAGACCCTTTAACTCCTTGGGCCAGTACTGTTGGACTTGCCTTTGGATTGGATGATTACTATCAGCGAATCCACCCGAAAGACAAGCCAGTTTCTAGGGTGGAGGTTCTATGGAGGACTTTGACCACAAACACTTACGCAAGACAGCATCCTGCTCCATCTTTGGTTGGCAAGCTCTTTATTGATTACATCCTAAATCTCCAAATCCGGCACAGACTGATGCCATGGTCGAGTGAAGTCGAGTTTCAACCGCATCATGCTCCCCTATCAAAGTCAACATATCCGGAATGGCACGCGCTTCTCGCGTCGGAGCCTCCGCTATCCCCCTACGGTCTTGAGTCGTACAAGCAAAGGCTTTCTGCAGTCGTTGAAAGCCTTTTCGCTGGTACCTACTCTCCTATTGGTCTGGCCCAGCTTCAACATGAATTTGATATCAGTGGAGGAAGAATGCGCCGTTTATTCAAGACTCGCAATAAATATTTGGGCACTGGTGCGCGGTCTCTGCAGATTGACGACGAAGTATGGGTGCTTGCCGGTGCTCCCGTCCCTTTTATCTTACGTCACCTCAACGGTGGGAACTATCGGCTTCTTGGTGAAGCTTATGTCCATGGCGTAATGCATGGAGAGACGACGGGTATGGGACTAAAGTTCCAAGACATTGTCTTGGAATGAAAGACAGCTGCTGGAAGAGCTGTGTCAGTATAAGCCTCGGGTCGTTCGTTTACCAGTCCCCAAGCACGACTGTAAGTTTCATAATATCAATCCAATCCTTCCGCTTTCTGCTATTCAAGATACACTTCCATATGTGATCACCTCCGGTCAGGCTTCAAGGAACATGCGGTAAGGATCTATGTACTTTATGCAAGCGCTAAGATAATACCCAGCATCTAAATGGTGGCAGTTAATAATCCCCAGACCCCATACCATTATCTTTCATTTCAAATTCCATTCAAATTTTCACTCCAAACCCCACCACCCCCAAATAATGCCGCGCGAACCCTTAAAAGCCGGTATAATCGGCGTCGTCATCGCCGGCCTCTCCGTAGCCATCGTCCTGCGCTGCGCCAGCCACGCCGTTGAAATCTTCAAGCGCTCGCACTTCAAAGAAGAAATCGGTGCTGCTATGGTAATCCCGCCTAGCGGCACTCGTATTCTCGAGCGATAGAGCCTCAATTTCAAGAAGGCGGCGGCGGTGGAGAATTGGGGAATTAGGGTGACGAGGGAGGATAGGCTGGAGGTTGTTTATAGGGATTCTTTTGAGGTGATGGGAGAGAGGTTTGGGGCAGGCTTTGTGCGTTTCGTCGGGTAGATTTTTATGGTGGGTTGAGGTGTCGAACTGCCCGAGCAGTTCGGTTTGGGAGTTCGAAATTGTCTTCCTTGTCTTGCTATCTAAGAGGTTCAGGTACCTTATATACACGAAAGTTGCTCGCTAGTCCCGTCGCTTCCTGCAGCGTTGCCTGCTGTAGCGCAGCCTCCATCAGTCAACAGTGAGGTTGCCTACACTAAGGGCAGGCAGCAAAAGAGATAGAAGTTTCCAGTAACTGCGAGTTCGACATGAGGGGATCGGCAGAGTGTGGAGGGAGGGCGACTGGGGTGGGGATGGTGGATGGGATTAGGTTGGTGGCTGAAGTTGTGGAGATCGACTGCGAAGAGGGTGTTTTGAGGTTGGTGGATGGGATGGCTGTGACGTTAGATCTAATAGTTTTGGCCGATAACACGCATGTGGGTTGATCTCTCACAATGAAGTGATTACCTAGATTTCTGAGTTGGTGTCAACTTTTCAAAACGCAGGTTTCTTGAAGACATTAACGGTGAGGAAACGGAAATGGTGAAAATTGGGAAGTTGACCTTTTGATATCTTAAACCCTTTGATAGGATCATTGAGAATCCGTTGACGATGCCCCTGTTCGAGGGAGAAATAGGGGTGAATTACTCGATTTTACGGTTTTCACGACACGGGGAAAGACCAGAAGAATAAAAACGGTAAGTTATCAGGTCCATGAAGTTTGGAATTCGTCAGCCAGTATTGAAGGAGTTGTGTTATCATTACAGGATTTTACACAGCATGGCGTGCGCTTCCTACATTCTGAATTCCCACAAACCCCTCCTTTCAAGCTCCGACTCCTAGGCTTTTCTTCGAACTAATTCATAGCCAAAAACTATTAACCATTTCCCTAAAAAAACAGACATAAAAATCTACACAGTCACTCAACGAGCCCCAAGCCACCAGATAGCACGCAGCAAAGTCGTAACAACTGGTGATACCATCCATAACATGCTCCCAAGCCAGTTTCTCTCCCCACTTTCTCTCCCCACTTTCTCGACATCTTAAACCTCATAGCCGCTAAATTCGCCATGCAAAGCCCACTCCCAAGGCACCTGCGACGCCCTCGAAGATGCTGCCACCCTTGAAATCCTCTTCGAAGACTACATCCCGGCCTCCGACCTCAGAAATCGTCTCTGCCTCTTCTAGCAGCTTCGCCTCCCCCGCATCGCCGCGACCCGGATCCCCTCGAGCATAAACCCGTTCCTTACCGTGGCTAGCTTAAAGCAGAAGGCGGAGGAGAACAGCAAGTTTTATGCCGGAGCGTTTGGTGTGATCGTGTCAGCTGGAAGCTGATTCAAACTTGGAATCGCTTGTTAATTGAAAGGAGCCGATACCTCCATCTATATGCCAATGCGTCGCTGCAACGCGGCGTTACTGGAGCTAAAATGCCCTAGCCGAAAGTACCGCAGAGCATTGAATAAATCTATGTCTCCAAAGACCGTACAGTCTCGAAGAAGAGAGGTGAGAATATTGTGCCAAGAACCGTTTACAACGTTAGTTCCAAGAAAAATCAAATTCGAAGGTGAGAGCTACTCTCGAGGATGAAGCCAAGCAGCTTGGTGTTTGTGACACGCATGTGTGATAGATTGAGTTCCCATAGCTTACACAATATAACAGTACTTGCCATAGAGTGAAAGAGGTAGCTCGGAGGATAGGCTCTGTCGAAATAGAGGCAGAGGGCAGTCAGCTCAGGTGCCTGGTTTAGGAATATCTCAAACAAAAGGCTTGATTCTCTCGGGTCTTCCACACGTGAGCAGATTTCAGCACTGAATGGCATTTGTTTTCATACGAACCTGAGTCTGGGTCCATGTGCAGGTTCAGTTCCAAGTGCGCAGATTGAAAGGGTGCCTTGGAACATTTGACGGTAGTGCATATGGGTAAGTGTACAGGGCTGTAGTGGAGGCAAAAATTCATGGCAAAATGCTTCGATTCTGTGCCTTTCCCGTTATTTCAGACAGAATTATGGGCTGAGTGATGCTGTCGGCTACAGCAGTACAGCTCTCATTAAGCCTCAGCGCTACCAATAAGCCACCCTTGCCAGGGGATCCAACTACTCTTTCTATGTAGTATGTAGACGGTAGTCCCCTCTCAATACAATCTTCAGTTTCCTTTCGAATCTCTGATCAGCATCTGCTCTAGCTGACAGATAATCGCCTGAGTGTGATCTAGATCCCTTCGAAATATCGGGCGGAGAGCGAGTAATGACATTTGTCGTTTGTCAAGAGATCAGTAAGCCGAAAAGTACCAAAGCTTGTTTGTCCAGATATTGAGTGAAATGCCCGAACAGGTCGACAGGAAGGCCCGACAGTGTCGGAACTATAGTTGCCGCAGTACTCTGTACCCGAAAGCTGTTGAATAGAGCCTCTTGATCGAGTTAAGGGAGTGTTTATTTGAAAGGTGTGCTGTGTCGTGAAGAATGAAGGTGAAAGAGAAAATGCTTGGAGGCCAATAGTTCTATGGCGAAATTAGGGTTATGACTGTCCGGTGAGCTATGACGATCCCAACCGTGAGCTTTTCTGGATCCAGATAAACCCTTCTTTTGAGCAGCCTAGATCTGGAGTTCGTTACTTAGGTCCGGATAAGGCCGTAGGTCCGGAATTCGATGCTACAGTAGATCGAGCCTGAAGGGTAGGCCAGTCAACCTTGCCAACAGACGAAAATGAAGATAGTTTCCAGAAGACTGGAAGGGCTTAATACATAGACGTGAGCCTGTCTCTGCGACCGCCGTTTGGATAACAATACCGTGTTGTTTACGAACTGGATAACGTAGGTGATAGGGTTATGA
The DNA here is from genome assembly GCA_001692735.1 of Lepidopterella palustris CBS 459.81. Lineage (NCBI taxonomy): Eukaryota > Fungi > Ascomycota > Dothideomycetes > Mytilinidiales > Argynnaceae > Lepidopterella > Lepidopterella palustris. The sequence goes on along the minus strand of KV744812.1, from coordinate 27,155 downwards.
GGGGCGGAACGTTTATTGTGCACATAAACGAGATTTATCCAAAACAGCTCCACCTGGTTCCGGGATTCGAGAATTAGATCCGGATCTAGGCACAGGGTAAAATCGGATCTTGAAGAAGAATAAGTCCTTGCGAAGGCTTTTGGCGTAGTCTTTCGTAGCAGCTTTTATATAGGCATTTAGCGCCTTGGAAACCTTTTTGTTCGCAGAGGTGTTCGCGAAGGAACCCTTACCTAAGCCTAACTAGGAAATTTGTATGGCGTTGAGTGACCTCAGCGAACGCACGAGCCACGCCTCCCATGAAGAAACTCTGCAAAGTACTCCATACAAGGCCTCTACAGAGACTCTTTACAAATAGCTGTTGCACAAGCCTTTGTTCAACACTAGTTCCATATCTCAATTTGTTTCCGGCCGTTTTCGATAACTTCTACTATAGGAGCCTCGGCGCCTGCCTTGTGTCGATTCGGCCTACCACACAACAAATTTGTTCAATCTATTATTCTCTGGGTTCCCCTATTCCCCTTCGAGGGAATGCGCTGCTTAAAATGCAAGGCGATAGCACTACTAGACTCCAGCTGTAAACCGGCCGTCTTTCCTCAATTTGTTAAATGGGAAGAAATACTCCACAACACATTTGAAGATCTCGACTTGTCGGCCGGTAGGGGGTGCGAACTATGCCGCATTTGGCGTCGGTATTTGATTTATGGAGCGACAGCAGATCCTGAGAGTCTGGTGACAGGCCGGACCCCAGTTCATATCAAGAAGACCAACAGAGGTGGATGGATCTCATGTGGAGAAATTGAGATCGCCTTCGATGAGGACAAATTAAACAAGGATGATATACCAGGTATTTGCAGAATAAATGCCATGTTGGTCTCGAACTAACGGGCTCAGGATCTTTACCTATCCATCCAGATGCCGCAGCGGATAGTAACGTCCAACTCGCTTCTCGATGGCTCACAAATTGCCTCCGAAACCATCCAAAGTGCGGAGCCGCGGGAGGCTTCTCAGACCTGGCGCCTCGACTCCCAACCCGTGTCATTGACGTTGGTCCGGCCGATGGCTCTCAAGAACCCCGACTTGTCCTATCAAGTGGGAAAACAGGAACATATGTATCATTAAGCCACTGCTGGGGACTCACCCAGCACACATGCAAACTCTCTCATGAAGCTGTTCAAACCTGGCAGCAAGGAATTTCTATGTCCGACTTGCCTCGGACCTTCCGGGACGCGATATACATAACTCGAAAGCTCAACGAACGCTACATCTGGATCGATTCCTTGTGCATTATCCAGCCGATCCCAGGGGATAATAGTGATTGGCAGAGAGAAGGAGCCAGGATGGGAGAAATCTACCGCAACGCAATTTGTAACATTGCTGCGAGTGCAGCCAGAGACAGTGATGCTGGAATCTTCACTCAGCGCTCAGGCGCCAAATATCCCGTAACGCCGTGTCGATTGCAAGAAGACAACGACAACGCAACCGGGTTATTCATTCTTCCACCGCTCCCGGATTTCACTGACTCTGTGAGCTATGCCCCATTGAACCGACGAGCTTGGGTTCTTCAAGAGCGAATGCTTTCTCCTCGAATCCTCCATTGGGCGCCTGAATCTCTGTTCTGGCAGTGTACCAAGACTTGGGCATCGGAGAGCGCGCCAGACGGCCTGATATACGATGACCCAGATGATGTGACTGGAGTGAATATTCTCACTCTGACAGACCACCGCGCAACAACCTGGGAGTGGGCTCCTCTTATCGAGGATTATACTCGACGCGGAATTACCAATGACACGGATAAATTGCCCGCCCTTTCCGGCATCGCCAGGATCATCCATCTCAATACTGGCTTTCACTACCATGCAGGGCTGTGGCAGAGCCCTGTGCGGAAGTTGCTCGGAGAATACAAGTCGGCTGCGAATTTGATTGGCGCTGCAGAGTTGAGCTTGACTGCTGGATTGATGTGGCAGAGCGATCCCACTATACTGAATAATCCTCGTAGGCCCACGTCGTACGTTGCGCCATCCTGGTCCTGGGCGTCTGTAGTCGGAAGCATTCATTACAGCGATAAAAATACAGGCGGACCCGGCCCGATGAAAGGCTGGACCGACGTCCGATGGCGTACCCAAGCGGACGTGATTCACGTGGAAACAAATGCGGTGGCTGATCCATTCGGCCAAATTACCGCCGGACGAGTCGAAATCTGTAGCGCCATACGGGATGGTTTCCGAGCTGTTGAAATGCCGGAGCCCGCTTTAGGAAATGCGAGGAATAGGTTTGGCGCACCGACTGGATCCCAGTATTGCGCGTTGTTGAATGATGATAGGCCAACACTCGACCATCTGGAGAGGTACTCGAACGGAGCCTATGAAAGCGATGTGTGTTTTGATGTGATTGCCGAGAGGTCAATTGAGAAGTTTAGTTGCCTTCTAATGAGCTCAAACATACATAGCCATCCTGACAGCCTTGACTGGAGTTACAGTGCAATAGCTTTGGTACCCTGCGAGGACGGCACCGGGACATACAGAAGGATTGGGTGGGCTTGGTTAGGGAAAAGCTTTCGAGGCTGCTTTGATGGATGCGAAAGAAGAAATTTTACCATCGTTTAGAGGGTAAGAATGACGATAACGACAGTGAGGTCGGCTCTCCGGGCGCAGCGTGAATAGCAGAGAGACAAGGATGTAGATAGAACAGACCTGTAAGCCAACCGCCTACTTCTAGTTCGGCGGCCAGCTAATATCCTTTTAGCCCTAAGACGAAGATTCCAACCTCTAGCGGTCTGAGCCCCTTCTTGACCAACTTTCCATTTTCCACACGCCATTTCCCTTCACCCCAGAGTGTACTCTCCACCCTTGCCACCACACCCGGTACTTGTATCTCTACAGTCTCGGTCAAGCCTTCATACCCCATATACACAACACTACACAACACCTTTCCTTCCACGACCCACACGCTCGCATCCACCAGCCCTTTACCCCCAATAACTGGCACCGAGGCCTCCTTCGCCCCAAGCACAAATCCACTCATTACCTCCCCAGCCACCACGCTCGCCAACTTCCCCATAACGATCTCAATTTCCTCACTCGTGGGATAATCCCACGCTACAATTCCCTTCGCGCCATGGTTTAACCTCAAAATCACCATCACAGCTTCCTCCTCCGCAGTTGGGTATCTTCCCCAAAAGCTCCCCTCATCATAGAATCCTTGCGGCACACCCCACAACACCTTCCGCCCGCGCCCGCTCTGCGCTTGCTCGCTCAACCCACTCCACTCCTGATACACCGCATACGCGTCCAGCCGGTCCGCGATGTCTAGAAACGGATTCGCGGCGTAAGCGGGATACGCGGCGTCGTACGCGTGACAGTTGTCGCAGCCGCAGTCGCCGTAGGTCGCGTTACAGACTGTGTGGTAGACGGGACTGAAGCTCGTGTTGGCGGCGAGTGGGTACGTGTCCTCGAGCACGATGTCTGCACCCGCGCTGTACTCTACGAAGTAGAAATTCGCGCAATTTAGGCAGAGCGAGGTCGGGTGGTACGGGTCGATTTGCTTGAGGTACTGATAGGTGGTCATCGTGGCGTCCAACGGGTCTCCTGCGCCGTCGGGCTCGTCGCCTGTGTAGTAAAGGAGTAGTGAGGGATGCGATTTCAGTAGTGCGAGTTGGACGGCAACGCTGCTGAGGTTCTGGTAAGTGTGCCGCATGTCGTACATGACGTAGAGCTCGAGCGTGTCGCAGAGGTTGAGAAAGGTGTTGAAGAGGGTGTGGTTGAAGGGGTCGGAGCCGCCGGGAGGGATCGGGTGGATGATATTGAAGCCTGCGGCGCTGAATGTGGAGAGGTTTTGAGTCGCGGAGGTGTTGGTGATGGTTGAGGCAATCCAGTCCCAGCTTGTGTAGAAGGAGAAGGGTAGGATTGGCTTCCAGATTGAATGAGTGAGGGGAGAGAGGACGTGAAGGCCGCCGTGGAGTCGGTCAATGCGGGTGGTGCTGCCGCTATCCTTGCGGGCGGGGAGGACGGTTAACAGTGTGCTGGTTTGGTAGATCTGGAGGCCGTCGGGAGAGACGCCGATGAGGTGAATTGGATAGGGGACAGATTTGGGAGGGAAGGTTGAGAGATTGAAGGCGAATTCATTATCGGTTGAGTTGATGGCGATGTTGCTCCATGGGACGAGCACGGCTCCAGTGTTGGAGTTTGCAATCTGAATTTGCAGCGTTGTGAAAGGATAGGGTCCTCCATTTATTCCGTAGATGAATGTAGAATTGGAATATGGAAACCCTGAGACGTAGGATAGAGGAGCATCGACGATGAAGGAGCCTGTTTTATCACTCGAGAGATACAAATTCATTCGCAGATAGAACTTAAGGTCGAGTAATAATGTTTCTGAAGTTGCATTTGGCTTGTGAAGTTGTCCGCTAGGCTCGAATGAGGCATCTCTGGTTAAGAAATTTGAGTCAATGTTCGGAGAATGAATAATTAACTGGAGCTTCAACGAGTACTCACGTCGCACGATATGCTTTTCCACACCAAGTATCAACACCAGATGGATTATTGAGAGCATCGGCGTATTTGATGGTTCCAAGCCCGATAAAAGCTTGGAGTAGGATTCTGACAAGCATTTTGATAGTGTGTAGTGAATTGAACCAAAAGAGAAGAGGCTGACTGTAGATTATGCCCGGGGAGGGCAGTGGTTTAACTTATGAAGAACCGGTTCTAGATTTGAGTTTGCTTTTGGTGGAATGGGTTTGAAGCCTTCGTGGAACCTGGTGAAACGCTAAAAGGTGTTCTATGTATGTAGCCTCTTCGTGACGTGTAAGGAAGGTTGATAGTCGACTGGCTAATGGAGCACACCGAAGTTGACTCCCGATATTCGCCCATACTTCGGGAAGGTTCATATTTCACAGATGAGCGACCCGCATTTATTGCATATCTAGGTAGGTTTACCTTTTGGCACCTCAACTTTACACAAAACTTGGTTTTCCTTAAAGCTTAGCTACTTCTTTCCATCCCCAGCCGTTTGCACCGCTCTCAAATCTCTTCATACCTGCCGCCCTGCAACTCATTACCACCACTTCTATCACAGCTTCCACTTCGGCTCTCGATGCTTTATTTCGCACAACGCCTCGCAAATGGTTTCTTAATGGGCCATTGACCTGGCATTTTCGTCAGATTTGCAGAGACGAGACGAAATTGATCAATAATCCTGGGATGCCAGAATATATAACGGGATGGAGAGAAAATGTACATCCTGCGGTATTATAACCGCAATAGCCGCAAAACTGCTTTCAGCCGCAGTGAGGATATCCGCGTTACTTATGAAGTAGCTGTAGATCACCCGAGCAGTAATCGCCAGATCAGGTGCACCAGAGTTTTCCATACCCGCCATTGCTCTTTGAGTCATGGTTCCGTACACTAAGCCTTATAAGCAGAGAATACAAAATGAAGGCGGATGGAACGTTACATACTATTATCGAACGTTGCTTGACCATGAGCAAGGATCTCTAGAAATCTCTTGCGCGACCAGATATATTGGCTCCAGATGCGACGAGTTTATCGAGAAGATGCGAAAGCGTGTGCGGTGCGAGCGCGAGGATGGAGTTGATGGTATATCGATCAGAAACCGTGCGAACTGGACGTTATGGGAATTGGGAAGCCGAGATTACGACCTTCGGCATTCCACTAACAACAACAGCTTTGATCAACGCTTCACGGAGTTTCTTGTAATGATCAATTGTTCGGATTGTGAGGGCGTTGGCGGATTGGCTCTATGTCCGGTGTTGATGGCATGGGTGAAGATAGTTGCAACCTCGTTTGAACGTCCCAGAATGGATGTCGTGGTAGCGGCGATGATATACCAAGCATGCGGTGGAAGGTTGTAGTAAGCTTAGATAGAATATAAGAGCGCTGGTGTGATTAATAGCGTGGCGCATGTTGGAGCTGCGGTCGCAAATATGTTAATCTGCCACCAATATACAGCTAAATTAAAATATTGGAAATACTAAAGAACAGGTTCGACATTCTTCTTATAGTAGTATCGTAAAATCTAGATACACCTCAGCTGAATTATCTAGGTATGTGTATGGTGATTTGTGATCAATTCCGATACTTGGCCTCGAGCATAGTGACATATCATTGGTTCAGCCCATTGTGCCTCGGGTCCACTTCATACATATAAGAGGCTTTGTTCTTCGCTATGGAGCCCTCCCGTCATTCGAATTGTGTTTTGTAGGCGGTATTCGCTGGGTAGCCGGCCGCGGAGTGTGAAGAGATGAAATGTAGCTGGCGTTAGATAATGTCGCTTCCATGATGTGAGGGAGATAGGTGAGACCATCGGATTTATAAAAAAAATTTCTCCGGCATCCCTGAATGCTACTGGTTAATGTAGTCTTGAAGACAAAATTGAGATGAGAGAGCAATGAGTACTGCGTTGCGCTTGCGAGCGCATAAGAAGGGTGGCCGTGAAATCGTGGCAAAGAGAATCGCCAAGGCAAGACTGAGGGCATCGGCTTCATGAGTTCTTTAACAAGAAAGGATACTGGCTGGAAGAATTGAAGAGCGCGCTGCCTTAGAACCGTATCTACATTAAAAGAGGAAATCTCGAAGTGATTCCTGAAAGGCTGCGGATAATTGAATCTAAGGGGAATTTAGAGCTGCGATATCCGAATGAAAGCTTGTATGCTCCATCAGCGGTGATTAATGTTTCCGTGAAATGAGGGATGGTGTTTTTCATTGATGCCCGCTCTTGCTCTCAGCTCGTGTTGCCAGGATATACTGCCAAGACATTCCCGCGAGTATTCTTGAGATACACTCGCGCATCTATTGAAATTTCCACGAAAGCATTTTGGTCCCTTAGAAGAGGATGTATAGTGCAGTCCTTTCGGTCGCTGCTGCTCCCACCTCCGAAAATTTGCAAGCAAATGACGTGATGCGGTGGCCTGTCTTTCTCGCATTCACCATGTTCGTCACTTTACTCCTCAAGTTCATACGCGAGATCCTGAAACAGTACGTCTCTCCTTATGACTGCTGCCTAACCGTCGACTCACGTGATATGCTAGTTGGTTCCTTGAAAGAACCCCTCACCCACATCGCCGCACCTAGACGTTTAGCTTCGGCCATCAGTGGAGCTGTCACTCGAGGCAGACCACGCTTCTTGCTGCGTCTGTTGGCATACCTACCTCCAAAGTTCTCGTCCTTCTGGACACAGTTCTAGCATTCCAGCTGCATCAAAAGAAATTGCACCGTGGGCTCTGTGCGTTTGAGGATTTGAGGCGAGGTTGACTGGCGTGCATGAAGAGAAAACATGGAGATATGTGATACTGATTGCAAGTACTCAAGCTGTTCTCGCGACTGCCTCGGATCGCGTTGGTTTTGTGTTTCGACATAGTCGGCTTCACCTAGTGTCAAGGAAAATGAGAGATTGCCTGGCGTGAGAACGATGGAAGACTTTTTCGGCACCATCCAGTATCTGTTAAACATCAAGAGGAGTTGGTTTCCCAACCTTATTCGTGTCCTATCGTCAGCTTTTCGTGGCTCAGACCCAAAGTGGTACGCATATACTGTAGTCACGCGGCGGGAGCCCCAAAGAGTAGTCTTCGCGGCTTCCTTGAACGTCGGGTTGATGGGCAAGCGTTTAGACTTCATTTTAGTGTGCTTGCGGCCCTAGAGTATTCCGGAAAACTTCTCCACCACCCAAACACTTTATTTTTTATTTTTTATTTAATTTTTTTTAACCCCTCAACAGTTGGCACCGCGGTGACAGTCTGAGGGCATTGCTTGCGAGGATGTGAGCGGCCTTTGGGCAGGACAACAAAATCCCTATTCCTCAACGGAAGGGATTACTCCTCCTTATGCAAAAAGCAGTCGGCAAGGCGGCTCGTGCGGGTAAGCAGGCTTCGAGCCTTTCACTGAAGCATCGAGTCCCGGGTCGGTCCATCCCCATTGCACGGAGGGAAGCATTGTGTCTTGGGAGATGCTGAATTGAACTAACCCGCCGTTCATGCCTACCAGCCATTGCCCGGATCCACGACATCCCCCACCTCGTTGCGGACGAGGATGACTGATGTGGCAAAACAGAAATCAAAATTCAACATGGAGATTTTCTCCTTTCTGCGTGGCAACTCGGCGTTGACTCTTTGACTTTGTCGAGTTTCCCAATGTTTGGACAACCATCAGTAGGCTCAGTCCTATTTTCTTTCTTGATCTGTGAGGGTGCTTCCGAGAGTGAGCATTCTTGACCTCTGGTCACACAATGGGCCTGGAGCTGCACTCAGTCCAGACCAAAGGGGTTCTTTTTTCGTCGTGTATCTTGCCTTGAGCAGGAGCAGTGAGGAAGATCATCTTTTTAGATGATGGTGGAATTGGTGCTGCCAGTCGGCTTGCGAGCATCGTAGTTTGGGAATCAGGCCCTTCTTGCGAGATCGGGGATCGTCGACGTTTGGTATTTTTGGGTGGGCTCAACCACCCTTGCGGCAATTAATTCATGCACGCAAGACGAGCTTTTCAATCTCATCGAGAGTCAACGTCTACTAGTATGATGTAATTGTTATAAAGTGTCTCAAGACAACTACTAATGCGCAAGTTCGATCAATAGCGGATGCCTTGAATCTAGCCAGCACAATATTGCCTCCTACCTTTCTCAGAGCCCCAAGTGCTCCTTACCCATACCATCAGGCGTCTAGAATCTGGGGACAAGTATTGTACTTTTGGTGAGGTTTGCAACCCATTTATCTCTGAACGTCAAGCTCCGAATACAACATCACAACGTCCTCCAGGAGGACGAATGGTGTCTTGAGCGTCATTGTCCATGGCTCACTGATATCATACTGTTGTAGGCGGTCGGAGGATATTTGAAGAATATTGGGTTACAAGGAAGGTATGCGATTAGCAGGACGATAGGGTCGTGACTACGGTGGAGATTGATGCGGTTTCTCGAGTACTTGTCCGGACTACTTTCTGTTAGCGATTGATACTTCCTTCCTGAGTTCTAAGATGACAGGGGATTTCTAACATATTATACACATGCGTGCTTGACTTAGTTAACACGTGTTGGCAAGAATGCGCGTTCGTCAGAAAGGAGACGAAAAAAATGTCTTTGAAGATCCCGGAAGGAACCTTGGGAATGTTGGTGTCCGTGCGGAGAAAGCCTCAATCCCCAGATATCTCCAGACATTTTTCTTGGAAGAGCATCCATCAAGACCCAATTGCCTTGTCTCAAGAATAGGTAGATGGAGAGTTACCCAAAGAGAACGCGCAGGCCATGGACGTAATATTGATGAGCTGACGGAACTTACCAAAGGGCGCCTCCTTGCATTGGAAATGTCATGCCTAGGAACTCGTGGGAATTTCTTGTCACCTACATGTCCATATAATGCTTCTCCATCGTCCATTGCACTCTTCCTGAGATATCCACCCCTTCTTTTCAACATGTCATACGCCGAAGGGGTCTCGGACATCCGCCGCTATGTTACCACTCTCGATGCATCCAAGAATAAATCGATATCTCAGACACTATCTCGGAATTGAGCCATTAGAAGCCATTTCTTAATGAGAAAGAGCGAAAATAGTTGACAATGTGAACTCTCAGGTCCCTGCTTAATTGGGGAAAGGCGAAGATATTTCCGTGTTCTTCAGGTTCGTGGTAGAGAATCTTTCATCACATGTCACTAGACTAAGGAGTGGCTTTGGAGGGAGATGTCGAGCTGCTTCTTAATAGCGGAGAAACCCGAGTGGTGAAGAGTGGCGCTACAGCAGTTCAGAGAGCTACGATGTATGTGTGGCTGAGACTGAGTGGGTGCGAGTGTTGGTGGTCATGACGCGGCGAAGCTATCGAAGAGATTCCGCTTGGACTGCCTGCATTATATCTCCAAACGCTCTAAACAAAGGAGCACATCGTCAATATTCTTCCTAGTGAGTATTAGCCGATGCCACGAATGCTGAGAGTCCCTAGGACTTTGCAGCCAAATCGGCTGCGTCGCAAAGATGATTTTTTATGCAATAGTCTCTCCTACTGCCTCACCGCTTTCTAGGTCTTTTATTCGATACAAGGAAGGTCTCAACTTGAATGTGTGTTTGCCTCGCCTGCGTTGCTCGAGCCGTGTTCCGATTTTCATCACAACTCAAGTTTGGGTGTCCGCCATATATACTATTGTAGATTTCCTCACATCAACGCAACATGGCCCCATAGGGTCTGTTATAATGCATCGTACCGGCGGCAAAGAAACAGAACTCGATAAACTACTCTAACTGGTACCGATCTCTTCACCTGCAATTCCGAGCTCTTCAAACTGCTGGCCACGGTTTTCGATCTGAACACAACCAAATCATTCACGCGCGTTCAGGCAGAAGCACCTGAGGTATAAAGCAAAAGTTTCAACCTCAGTGTTCGTCAATATGCTGTGCTCAATCATTTCACAAGAAGTAAACGGTTGAGAAATAGTGACGGGGCTGATGTTGGACAATCATCACGTCCTGCAGACGCGCACGCGCAGAAAGTCTGGGGAACGAAAAACTAGCCCTCATCATGCTCGAAGGGATGGACGAGACTCTCGACGTCTCTCGTGCAAGGAACGTCGAGAGGCTCCTGCAGATCCCTGGAGACTATCTGATAGCTAAGAATCGCGAAATCGCTACCACAGCTCGCGTTCAAGAGACTATTAGCCAACAATGCTCTTTTCCGAGAGTATGCACCGTGAAAACAATGATCTAAACCGCCCAAGCAGCAACGATTATCGACCATGCTATCATTGACTCCACCCTGCCCATTCGCCTCTCCGAATAACACACCTCTCAGGGCTGTCGCGCATGCAATTGGCAGGTGGGTAACCCCAGATCGTCCTGCAGACTCGATGCTTACCCTTGCAAGCTCTCGCAGCAGGCTCTTCTCTTTTTAGAGAGCAGATAGAACAAGCCCCTTTCTTCAACTCGGCAGAGCTTTCTACCATTCCGATTACCCTATCTTCGAATGTCCTTCAGCTTTACTCCTACAGCGCAATCGCCACCTGTTTCAATACTTGAACAGCTACGGCAAGTTAATCAAGCGGCCTTGCATGCCAGCAGGAGGAGATACATGTGAGGTGATAGGGAATCATTATAATATGCCAGCGATATGGATTCTGGGAGGGGGCAACTATGCGGAAAAAAAATATTATCATGTCCACGCCTTTCAATATATTTCCCTACACAGAGTGTGGGTTAACTTTACTAGATATTGGTTTCTATTTTGAAGGTTGGCTTTTGGTGGTATCAATTTGCGCTGGATCGGAGTCCATGCGACTCATACTACCATTCGTCTCCAAGTGTTCCCGATTAAGTTTTCGTCATTCTATAACATTAAAGTGCGTGTCCTAATTCTTCGCACGATCAACTCTGCATGTTGACTGTCGCACGGCGCCTGCTACACTTGGCAGAGTTTTGAGTCTGTGGATGATGGAACAAATCATTGGAGACGCGCTGCGGTCTTTGGACTAGCACTATCTCAGCGTGCAGGAGCTGAGGAGATTCTTCAACCAATCGACAAAATACGAGACTGACAAACGTGCAGGGCTTTGCGAAGGCACAACACCATCCCACTGCTCGCCGTTGCCCCGAGGCGACGAAACTATCATCAGTCGTGATGGCATGGCCACTTGGACGGCTACCGATGCGCAGGACCAATTCCGGTGGACATAGGGCTTCCATGAGGGATTTTCAGGTTCTACTCTGCTATACCGTGTCTTGCTACCATCTTGATGCTTCGCGTTCTTGCCGGGAGCATTTGCACGCACGCGTCCACCCTCGATCCTCTCGCCGCGTCTTCTTCTCCGTCGCGATTCAATTTCAATAATACGGCTCCAATATTCTACACAGAATCTAACATTCAATATTTGATAACAAAGAGAATTGCTGCATTCCAGCAGACATAGAGAATGTGTTACGGCTACATGTATATGGTTCGCCGTGAGCATGGTTCCTGGGAGAGTTGAAACATAAACCCGTATATTTCATAGTGCGGGTATCTTATCTGTTATCGCGGAAGAGTTTTAAGCTTGTTTTGATGTCCTTCAGTACCTTTCTAAAAGAAGACGCGACCAGACAAATTGGGACTTCTTCAAAATGCGGACAAATAACAACACGCCAACGAAAGTTCGTGGGACACGCGTCGAGAAGCCGTGGAGAAAGTCGTTGCACGCGCTGGCTGCATCTCTTGGCTGGTTCTCACCGTCTTTGAGGCCTTTTCCCCGCCACCCAGCCTCGATGTTTCTTGATGTTTGCATACGCTAATGCAAAGAAAACAGGCCGCCACTCTGAAATTTACTCTTCCGATAGGCTGTGACCATGAAACGTTTCAAGCCCTGAATCAGGCACCAACCCCACCAGCCTAAAGGTCAAATCATCACGTCGATATAAAGTCGAACACGCTCGCGCACCGCGACATAGTGGTGATTCTCTTCAATTAATCGCCCGTTTTCAGTAGAGTCGAAAAACTACGCAAAGCTACACTGCTTCCTTCGATCGCTTTGACTCATACTTGCGTCTCACGTGTCGGACGTCCCCGCTTGGAGTCTCTGCAGTAAATAGATCGATTCCAGTCGCGATGCCTGATCCACCTGAGGTTTCTTTCTTGCGATCGGGATCAAAATACAAATTACGCACTTTACTACGTACTTTATGAACGCTACTACGAATGCATCGCAATAATCCGTCGCCTCCTTCGTTGAAGCGATCGTTATCCGGGGAGAGTAACGGGAGTCAGGTGTCGAGGACCTCGTCGACGCTGTTGTTTGGCGAAATCCCACTCACACCCGCCTCAGCTGACAGCCGATGTGAGCTTACATTCCTCATGCGCAACACATCATCATGCGCAATCATACTGACGTTTCCATCGCTCAGCGAATCGATCAAACAGCTCAATATGCAATTTAGTCTTGTCTACTAGTTCGTCATTCCTGAGATTCTGGCTGTCCGATAGCTGTCGGGACGCATTTCTCTCCCAAGTCCCCCAGAAAGATCTACTGAATTTGCGACTCGTATGCCACGACTTTGGGACTCGGGCTGCTCCGTACCTTTTTGAAGATGTCTCAGTCACCTTCAGACCGAGTACTTTTACGAAACCTGCGCGCATGGCTGCTCTGGATAGAATTGGCCGACACGTGAAGACCCTCACCTTCAACATGCACCACGGCGCACAAACTTTTCTTCCTCCTCTGATCGATCCAGTGACTGGAGAAGAACGTCCATTCATCTATGAACCTCAGGTTCAGACACCGCCAACCCTTCTCGGCAAGGTTAGGCAGCCAAAGTATGGATCCTGGGAGATGACCGATCTTCTGATCAAGCAATACCCGCCGCTGTTTCATTCTGCGACAAACATTCCAGCCTTTATTCGAGCATTCTCCGCATTGCGGTCTCTGGCACATCTCAAGATAAATTGTCCAGGACAGGAGCCCGCTCAACGGTACCGTCGAAGCACAGTCGACTATGCGCTCATCTCACTGCGCATAGCGATCGAGCGCTCGCCTCTTAAGGAACTCAATACACTTACGTTCTTGTCTATTCATCCAGCAGGCCTCCTCTACCTTCAGCCAATGCTCGGCCTGGGCTCAACACCAGGCTCATCGAAAAGGTGGAATCAAATCCGCAAACTGGCCATACACATGGACAGCTTCCCCTTCGACCAACCAAGCCGCACAGAACACCTTCGTATCCTTCACACTTACCTCCGTACCCTGTCGCCATGTCTATCTCGTCTCTTCTTCCGCTGGAAAGGCGATCGCGGCCCTTCACCTCTATCACTGGACCGCGAACCATGCCTCCAGCCACCCAGGTCCACTGATCCAAGCCTCCCTCAAGCGCATGGACCCCGTCCTCTAAGGTTCCCTCGCCTTCGCTATATGGAGCTCGAAAACGCCCTCATGGACAGCAGCCAAATCAGCACCTTCATCTCTTGCCACCGCCGCACCCTCGCCGAGTTCAACTTCGAAGACGTAACGCTTCGCAGCGGCAGCTGGGACGATGCGCTCGCGCCATTGACGCACATCACCGGCAACGACGACTGGAAGCGGCGCGCCGAAGAAGTCATGGATGTGCCACTAATCCTGAGTCCCGTGAACATCGAGCCTCGCATCATGGGTCCGCTGATGGAGCAGCAGGAGGAGGAACGAAGCAGAGGTCAGTTGACTCTGAGCCGATGGCTGTCGAGAAGCCGATCGAGCACTGCGGCGAAGAAGACCAAGGAGCAGTTCTGGGGTGGGAGCGAGCATATGAGGAAGTTTTTGCGGAGTTCGGTTTTCGCTTGGCGCTAAAGATGGGGTAAGCAGACATGTAAAAGGCAGGCCAATGGTGTTGGATGGATGCGGGCGTAGACAAGGTCTGGTAGGGGATGGAGCATGGGAGCATTGTTCAGGGCCGGAGTTCTTCTTGTCAAAGTCATGGGTTGGTGGACTGCTCAGCCGACTTTTCTCTGGGTTCGGTGGTCTCTGCATGGAACGGTTTTATGGTATCGTGTGGCGGACGCAGCGTCGATGCGGCGGGAACCTTTTTTTTTTTTTTTTTTTTTTCTCGGGACTTTTTTCTATTTCTTCTTTTATTCATGTTTCATGATGATGCTTTATTATGGTTGATGAATATCACGCTTTTTACGCAGCGGTTGTAAATACATTCCTTACGAAGCAGCCTCCGTCACTTAAAAGACGGCCGAACAATCATTTAAATGTTCATCTCGTTTGTAAATAAAGTAGTTAATTACTGTCGGGAACAGTTCTTGAAGCAACTAGTACGCGATTCTGTCGATGCACGTGCACATAATATTTCTCGAGCCTCGGCCGTCTTTGGCGGGCGTTCACATGAAAGCGTTTGCGCAAGCCCCAAATGCTGCATTCACGAGCAACAAACTCAACCCACACACCCATTCATATACCGCTCAATCCTTCTGGTCTTTACAGGCATATTTACCACGGTGTTACTTGCGAGCATCTAGCATCTATATATCCCAAGTTTTCTATCTTTAAGCCTCAATCCCAAGACCAGCCAACCCCAGCATCAGCATCAGCATCAGCATCAGCATCTACTGTACATCCATCACCACAAACTCCAACCACCTTCACACAAATGTCTCTCAAGAACGGTACCGATTTCCCCAATTCCCCCCCCCGACACACCTCCCCACCTCCAACACTAAACACCCACACAGACGCCTTCCCCTCCTCCGTAGCCTTCGACGCCATCAGCGCCTCCCTCTCCTCCGACGACGCCGGCCGCAAAGACGCCATCAAGAAGGGCGGCGCCGTCTTCGCGTTTACGCTCAAGAACTCCGACGGCGAGACCGATAGCTGGTATATCGATTTGAAGGAGAAGGGTGAGGTGGGCAAGGGCGCGGCGCCGGCTGGGGGCAAGGCGAACGGTATGTGTTTGTGTGTGTGTGTGTGTGTTTCTTAGGCCTTTTTTCTTTTTTTTTTCGCCGTAGATGCAGGGCGTAGAGGGGGTCGCGAGCGTGCAGGAAGGCACTGGAGTATATTTGCGCTTTTGCGATTTCTCCCCCCTAGACCCCCAAGGGGGGAGGGAGGTGGGGTTGTTTGACGGCGCGCTTGCGTACATTTCACACAATCGAGCACGGAGGACAGAGAGAGAAAGAGAGAGAGAGCTGACGTATACATTGTCCCTTCGCGCAGTAACGCTCCTGCTCTCCGACGCCGACTTCGCCAGTCTCATTGCTGGCAAAGCAAACGCGCAGAAGCTCTTCATGGCCGGCAAACTCAAGATCCGCGGCGATGTCATGAAAGCGACGAAGATGGAGCCGATCCTTAAGAAGGCTCAGACGGGGGCGAAGCTGTAAACAATATCATGTTCTACTATTCAAGACGTTTTGGTAGTAGCCGGGTGCATGGTGTATGTGTTAGGCAGAGGGGAGGTGGGCAGGTAGTGGATGAGTGTACTTGGCTAGTCGCCTTGAGGATGTGCGTGTGAATTTAGTGGTGTGTGTGTGTGTGTGTGTGTGTGTGTGTGTGTATGTGAAGGTTGCTTTGTGTGGTGTTTCTCCTTTTATGTAGAGTTGGGACTACGGTACTGTTTCATGGGCTGCATAACACATAATCGTTTAAGCAATCATCTTCCTCGAGAAAATATTATTACAATATCACTTCTCTCTTATTCAGAGCTCTAACTAAACCGAATGATATCTAGGTATCACGGACATCATAGACAACTCGTAATTGTCATCATCCATCACATCGCTCTAAACAAAAAAGAATCCCATATCCAAATTGCGTTCGACACAACCAAACCGGAACAACGGTCCTCGATCGTCCCATCAAGACTTCTCCTCGACCAACTCACCCGCCTTCTCCGTCGGTGTCCCCGTCCCACTAACCTCCACGGCCTGCGCCTGGCCGTGTGTAATCTTGCCAAACTTCTTCTTGCCCGTGATGTCCAAGAAAATGCACTTAATCGTATGGCTGCTCGTCTTCCGGCCCTCGAACAGCGGATACAAGCCCACGCAAAACGCTGAGCAGAACATCCAGAGTATGCCCACGACGACCCAGCCGGTGAAGAATTTCTTGCTGAAGACATACCCGGAGCCGTACATGGGCATGGGCCAGAGCACGAGCAGGGCGAGCGTCATGAAGACGGTCATATAGCGCGCGATCTTGGACGCCTTTGTGAGTTTAGCCTGCTCCTCCGCTTCCTCAGCGATGCTGTTGTTGCGTTCACCGGGGAGGAGTTCGAGGTCGATATTCGCCGCGGCGGCAAGGTCGTGGTCGTCTCCTTTGCGGATCGCCTTCATGGACACCCAATCATAATTCTGCGGGCCCAAGGCGTACGTGAATATAGGGACGAAGATGAGGGGCGAGAGGAGCGCGACGACGTTTCCTGCCAGCATTGGGTTGTTGGCGCCCGTGGTGTGCACGTCGAGCTTGCCGCCTTGCTTCTTGGCGGTTACGAGCCAGGCGACCAGGGCGCAGGCGAAGCCGAGGATCGGGGAGAAGGTGGCGGCATACCAGTTCTGCTTGCTCCACATGAGGGTAAGCGTGGCTGGGAGCACGGCGGAGGAGATGATGACACCCATTAGGAGGTAGAGGTAACCCATGGAGATGCCGATGTAGACGAGAGCGGTCGACCATGCAGCCATGGCGATGGCGAATCCTACGACCATGATGTGAGACATGTATATGAGCTGCTTGCCTGTAGCCGCGGGGTTGAAGTAGGTCTGATAGAAGTCATAGGTGAAGATGGACGAGACGGCGATAAGCTCAGCAGACATGGCAGAGGTGACGGCCATGAATACGAGCAAAAGCGTGGCCACTGCGCCGCCCTTTCCGAGCAGGGCAACTGCTGCAGTTGGAAGGACGAGTCCGGCAGAGACATCCGCATCAGCCATCCTGTTGGGGTATGAGGGAAAAACTGGGTTTCCTTCGAGAGCGAGAGCAGCCAGACCCATGGTGGTAGCAGCAAGCCAAGGAATGGCAAACCAGCTCAAACCTCCCATGATGTAACCTGGAAGTGCATCGACCGGGCTGGCAGCAATTGCCTTGTTGTAGTAGCCGTTGTCGCAGAAGACGGTTCCGAAGTTGCCGACAATGTTGATAACGAAGAAGATGGCCCCCTCTTTGGACCTCATCGTCAAGTAGCTGCCTCCGGTATTGCCTTCAACTGGGTGGGCCTTCGCAGCCTTGACCAACAGGTCGTATACCACGCCGGGGCTGCCCAATGTGTTGCTGGTGGCATAGGCAGTGAAAGCGAAAGTGAGAAGAATGACGAGGATGACCACGGTATGGGCATAATCAGTCAAGAAAGTGGCCTTGATACCACCAAACATAGTATAGAGGACGACCCCAACGGGAAGGAGAAAACAAGCAGCCGCCGTTGGAACACCAGTAAGCTACCGTATGTTAGTCTGCCTGCAGAACGCCTTTTCTGTCCGAGAGTGGATTCAATGCCATTGGAGTTGCATATACTCACGGAAGTTACGACGGCAGAACCACCAGTCAACAACATGGAAGTGACCAAAATGTTGGTGAAAATGCCAAAGACCATAAAGACAATGTGGGTCACGGCACCATAACGGGCACGAATGACTTCCAAAAAGGTGTGGGCATTGGGGGCCCGGCGCTTCAGCTCAATGGCAATGGTGGCGAAAAGAATAATCTGAACAGTGGCACCAGACGCATACCAGAAAGGTCCAGAGACACCATATCGGTAGGCAACACCAGAGGACTGCAGGAGTGTGGCAGCCCAGGTCCATGAGGACACGACGGCTGAAGCAACGAGACCGGATTTGACAGTTCTGCCAGCCGTGCTAAACATTTCCGAAGTTTGCAGTTCATTATTATATCTGCGTCAAGTTAATAAGTGCAGTGGGTAAACGAAGACGTCCGGATTCGAGAATTGTTTTAGCAATGATGGAGACCAGCAGCTCTGATATCTTCTCGTGGATATCCGGGGATGGAACAGAACTGAAGCAAGCTCAATGAAGAACAGGGATGCAGCTTCAGACCTCCGCAACAGGCCTTGGCAACAGGCCTTGCAGCAGACACAAAAGCGTTCGTGGGGGGAGGAAGACGTGTATGGCGACGACGGGGATATCTCAGAATGAAGATCACCACATACCTCTTCAGCACGAAGGTGGTCAGAATCATACCAAGCCTATTGGCAAAGTCAATTGAAGCTCCTCTCATCTCAAGATCAGAGATACTAACGCAAAAGCGAATCCCAACCCAATAACGATGCCATACCCAACACCCTGTCCAAGAGGAGGGGTTACCATAATTTCTGAATGTTGCCGAAGCTGTATCTTCTCGGTGCGAGTACTGCAGGCTCCACTGGATGTGCTGTACTCCAGAATCGAGGCTCCCGGTGCGCGTTTATATAAATCTGTTCCACAACAAAAGCCTTCCAGCACTAAGGTCGCAACACCAAGTGCTAGGGTGCAGGAAAAAAAAACTGTGATAGCTTCACACAGACGCCTGGTCTTGGGGAATAATGATTCGAGCTTGTCGCAAGGATGCTAGCCCTGCGGTGGCGAGGGCCGAAACCGCCATGGTTCTTCAAGGTTTTCCTACGGCACAGAGCCACATATCGTAAGCTGCACGTCAATCGCAGCGAGAGAAAGAGTCTTGGCTCCCTGGTCCATGTTGATAAGGGCCGAGTGCCGCGTTGTGCTTGGACGGGGACCTTCGATAAGATGGCAAACGTTGAATGCTGCTATTTAGTCACGTCCCACGGCCAATCAGCCTTGGGAAGAGGGACATAAGTCACGAGAGACAACATGCCTGGCGTAAGATCAGAAATGCGAGAACTTGTGGAAAGCGCTGCCGTACTGGGGAATCTGGAGAAACGGGAAAATGGATGAGGGACAGCAAACGGTCCGTGGAAAGATGCTTTGCAGAAGCTGGAGCACAAAAGCGTCCTCTGCCTTCCAACCCCTGCTCACTCTCGCCAAAAGAGAGGCCTTCGCGACTTAATTCGGGCTGTGGGCGTGGGCGTGGAGAGTGGGCGTGGAGAGTGGGCGTGGACATGGGCGTGGACAGAGTGGAAGTTCATGTTGCTTTTGCCGACTTTTGCTGGTTGATCCTCATGTGTGATGGTCATCAAGTCGTCTCATCAAGCCCTGCAGAGGTGGATTAGAGCCTGCAAACGGGGGCCGGGCGAGGGCCCCCTGCACCCGCAGCTGGGCTGTTAATTGGGGCGCGCGGTATGCCTTATCTCAGTGCCGCCCTGAGCAGCCACACCGAAACTGTAACGTCCTCCACAGTTTGTTGATGCCGCGATGTTAATCTCACCCAATGCCTCTACTAACGAGAATGCAAACCCACAATTAGATAGGCTTCACCACACTCGGTTCCAACTGTCTGCGCTTTGTACTCAGCAGCGGCACGCTTGTCGCGCTATTCCCGCCCATTTAGACCCAGCAAGGCTCCCTCGTGAAGTTTAGGCCAAGGAAAACTCTCTCATCGAACAACGGCTCTCAAAAGCCCATGAACTTCTCAAGTCAGCAGCATGCCTTGTACTCGGGGTATCCTTGAGGCCCGCAGATTCAAGAACTGGAGTCGATGGAGCTTATCTGACTTTGATCGCAGAAGGCTTGAAAAAAAATGGGATCGCCAATCTGGTGGGAACAGTTATGGTCACAGTTTTGATTGGCGGTGGGATAACAGAGTTGCTGTCAAGCCTTTGATATCATTGTCAACTCGGAAAGAGATCCCACACCAACCAACGCCGAGACCGCGAGCGAAATGCTTTGCTAGGTGCCTGCCTAGGTGCCCACTGGGTTTTGCGCCAGGCTACAAGCAGTTGATGAGTCTAAGTTTCATTGCGCTTGGTCCACAGATGCAGATATCAAACGACAATGTGGGGGCCTGGCCAAGAATTCAGAGAGAACTGGGTGAAAAATTAAATAATTCGATTGGGTCTGCCAAACGCCTCCAGGGCCGTGCCCTAAAGCATAGTATGCGCTCAGTCGTGTGGGCGGAGGGGGTGCGGGCTGGCTTGCATACCGCATGTCTGAGTTTGAAACACATTCGTGTTATTCGTCGCGTGCTTTGCATTTTGATGCCAAGACGCTCGATTCCGACACTGGGCACTTGGTGTCGGCGAAAGCCTTCATTCAACGCAACAACAGCTGAAGTGCGGATGGGCGTTACTGTACACATTCATGTGACTCATCCCTGCAGTCTACCTAGCGATTGGGTGTTGGTTTTGAATTTGTACCTGTAAATTGTAAAAGACTCCTGTTCTTGGAGGAGTACAGCGCGGTCGAGGCTTTCCTAGATATCAGTTGTCGAGTACCATGATTTCAAATTGGAAACTGTAATTGCAAAATCATGCTTTTGCTTGGAGAGTACAGCGCAGACGAGGCTTTCTCAGTCACTAGCCGGCAAGTGTCTTCATTTCATATCGGTGCCTGTAATTGTAAGAGATTCTTGTTTCTTAGAAGATACAACGAAGACATCCTCCTCGGAGATGGCAGTAATGGCGTTTCGTTCCCAGCTGCCATCGTCCGATCCTTCCCGTCTACATTAACCAATCTCGCCATCCGAAGATAGGGCTCGGTTCTGAAACGAGTCGAGAAACACCCCAATCGGAGAAGAGAGAGTAAACTGCGAAAATCAGATAAAGATCAGCGTACAAGAGTCAGGATAGATTGTGCGGCTGATCTTTGGGCTAATTCATGCACAAAAGTGGATTTTGGAGAGCCTAGGTTGACCCACTCCATCGGCCTATTAAACACAATAAGTATCGATCACATTTCAACACGCACGGATTGGACGGTCATAGAATTGCATTGTCTGGATTTCTGTATCATGGACTCCAATCGTCTAGAACCTTTTCCCTGCCCAACCCATTTCTTCGAACCCACTAACATCTATGTCGTCGTCGTGTTCGTAGGTGTGGTAAATTGAGCCTGAGTTGCAATTTGTTAGTATTAAATCAAAATTCGCAGACAATCCAGAGAATTCCACGTACTTGATCCGTGACGAGCAAGCCAGCAATGCTAGCGCTAGACAACGTTGACACAACTCCGGAGATCAACGCGCTCAAAGCTAGTCTCGAGACATCACCACTCCTGCCAGGGCTGATCTGGCCGAGCACGCCAATCTGGGTACCCAGGGATCCGATGTTTCCAAAACCACAGAGAGCGTACGTTGCAATGAGGCGGGAACGGGATGATAGGGTCGTATAAATGGGGTCGGTTTGCAGTTTATTGTACGCAACGAACTCGTTTGCAATGACCTTGATTCCAATGAGTCTGCCAACCAGCAGCAGATCTTTGCCAGTTCGCGAAACTCCGAGCAAGAATGCACTATATCAGATTAGTAACACAACCAGCAGCAACAAATCATGAGGGTACATACACTGGATAGAAGATGTATCCCAAGATCAACTCCAGTGTCAAGTCGTATTCACCATCGAGGTTGATATACCGGCCCCACCAGGTGAGAAGCCCATCAACAAGGTTGAGGAGTGCAATGATGCAAAGAAGAGTGGCCATGATCATACCAGCAATTCTATGAAGTGGTTAGAAAAGTGCAAAGCTGTTAGGTTTGGAAACCCTTACTTCAAACCTAGCCAAGCACCATTGGCAAATGCATGCAGAGAGTTGGCAGCGCGGTGCTCATCATCATCGGGGATCACCACTCTTCCAGCAGTAAGGGTCTCTTCCTCCTCTGGATATCGCAGTTTGCTGATCGCAAGCGAAGCAGGAATGCTCATGACGCAAGAAGAGATGAGGGCTTGAGGATTGATACCCATGCCACTAGCAAAGCACATTAGTCGAGAGCTTTCTCGTCATTTTCAAGTCGCACTTACATATACGCGACAAGCACACTACCGGCAATCGTAGCAAAGCCAGAGCACATGACCTGGTGCAGCTCTGCCTTGGTAAGATGCGCAACGAACGGCTTGATAAGCATGGCGGACTCTCCTTGTCCGATGAAAGGAGAAGCAGAAGCCACGACAGCCTCGGCACCAGACACACGCATGCTCCAGAAAAAGAATACAGCGAACTTGCCGATGAACCATTGGAGCACGCCCCAGTAGTATAAAAGCTGTACGAAGGAGACGAAGAATATAATGGCCGGGAGCACACCAGTGAAGAACCAGTGCAACTCTGTTACCGATACAGCCGTCAAGAATGACACTCCATCATTAGCAAAGTCCAAGAGTTCTCTTGCAAGGGAGGAGATGAACGTGAAGATGTCGCTGATTGAAGTGTTGTTGTCAGTTCTGTTTTATCTTACATGGCAATGGTAGTTGTAGAATAACTTACTAGCCAGCCTTGGTTCTCAAGACGAATAGAGCAACAAGAAACTGAACAAGCATTCCAACAATGACTGTATGCCATACAATCTTCTTCCTGTTCCTCGAAGTAGCCCAGAAGATGAAGATAAAGACTAGAAGGCCGAACAGGCTAACGGCTCGGTTTGCGCGAGTGTTGTCTTGGCTCTCCTTGCTGGCAAAGGAGCCAACTATGATCACGGCAATGGTCAGAGCAGCTCCGGCGGGGATCCTCATTTGTTCGGGAATGAAACTGGTAAATCTAACCCCAGTATTGGCCCAGACAAAGTGCATTGGCTTCGTGACGACGGTAATCGGGACGTGAAAGAAGACGAGTCGCAACATAATGGCTAACCACAGGAGGAAAGGAATGATCCAATTCTTGTCATGGCGATGGACGACCAAGCTCGCAATCCACCATCTGTTCCACAAACATTAGCCTAAACATGACCAGGCATTGGCCCACTTCCATCCACACAAGTCCGACATTGCTAAGAATGGATTTGCTTACCCGGTGAAAAGCATGCCGATGAAGATGTGGAAAAAGATTCTGTATTTGGCGTAGAAGTTTGAAAATATGTGGCTCTGAGGATCTTCATCATGACCAGAGCCATGAACAGGGCTCATACTGCCCTTCTCCACATCCTCAACGTCTAATCCACCATCTTTCTCAATATCCTTCCCCTTGCGCTCGGGATGATGTCGGCGATGGAGAGCATTGTCCAAAGGGTCGGCGTTTGGGATTACACTGGGTTCGTCGGTGGTGCCTTTGGAGTAGACGATGTCATCGTGGCGACCTTTTTCCGCAAAAGCATCGTGATGGAGGTGGGCATGGTGGTGCTCGTGTGCCACATCGAGGGCAGGGTCGTTGTTCGGCACAACTCCAGGCATGGGAGAGGCATTGTGCCGGTGCGAGATGTCGGCCATGTTGAAGGCTGGAGAGGATTGTTGACGGGTGGAACCTGAAGACAGCGATGAGCCGGAGCTGTCATTGTGACTTTGACGCAAGTTTATAGAGCTCAGCGTAACTATGATACCGCTTCGTGGCACACCAGCTCCGTATGCCCAGGGAGTCTGTTGAATTCGTTTAGGGATATACAACTTGGCAACTGCCCTCTCGGGTTTCGCGCCCAGCAGGAGACAAGGATGATTGGAGGCTGTCGGTCATCTCCGCCCTCGGGTTCGCTGGTGTTGTTGATCTTTCTTAGACCCAGGCTGTGAGAAACCACAGCTTTCCCTTGCAAGCTGGGCTGGGATGGCCTTCCGTCAGCGGTTTTTGATGCTGATAAGCTTGTCTTATCGGCTAAGGCAAATGCGACCTTGTCCAAGTATTGACCTATAAGAAGACAGCGTACAAGCTTACAATCGTTCTTGGCCTGATAAACGGCGGCAATTTGGCTTTGGTGGCTTCGGCTGTGGCCCCCTTTTCGGCTGTGGCTCACTTTTGAGCCGTTGGTGGCGGTTCTGGAAGATCTTGAAGATGCAGCCGATTCTTGGGCGCTGAAGATGCTCACTGTTCCTAGGGAGTCTGGCTGGACCGACATTCCAGCTCCCTCTTTAGGTACCAAACTACTGCCATCTTCGGGCCCGAGACTTGGTCAGCCCGGTCTCATATTCGCAGGGGCTCGTATTGTGACATGTTGACACCTTGCTATCTCGCGGGCCATCATTCTCCGCCTCGGCTCTTCCTCTTCAGCGCAGCCATTGAAACGCGATTGTCTTACATGTCTAACCCGCAAGCATACTGATAGCTTCAAGAACTATATCTACATCGAATCCGGAGCGTCATGCTTTTCTTGGGCCAAGGAGCAGCGTCTGCCAACACGAAGGCACGCACTCATGGACCGAGAAGTCTCACATAGTCTCACATAGTCGCACATAGTCGCACATAGTCTCACATAGTCTCGCAGTCTCGCATTGTCCATTACCTCACATTCAGAGCCCCGAACTATCACTAATAAGGGACGACAAATATCTCTTGCGATTGACGAAGCTAACTGCTGAATGCTGAACTGGAATATAGGTGCACAGGCCGAATGAACTTTTGGGCGGCATTGGAGTTAGCGAACCCGATTGCAATAGGAGGCTGCCATGGGTGCTTTGGCATTTGTCTTGGCTTCCTCCGTACCTGCCTATAAGAGCATTGTTGACTATGCTCGGCCATTTGGGGGCAGTTGCGATACCTACGACTTCGCGAAACCTGCCTCCACTGCCTTCATACAATATCCTCCTTGTCTCTTGTCCGAAGAGAACACATCCGAGCTACACAGCTTGGTGATTTATATGCTCTTCAATTGAACAGGTTATGAAGTAGGTTGATCAAAAGTTACATTCCACCGTTGCTTCATTTTCCACCAATCACACTGATGACGATACACGAGTTCATATCACTCAACTCACCTGTCTTCTCCTTGGACTTGTCAACAGGATTGTTTTTAGACCACTTCCGCTCCTGGAGTCCTTCCATTATCCCGCTGGTGTCTATGGAGTTTTGATTTTCCTCCCTTAAACCTCGCAACGGACTCTGATTGGTGAGAAAGGGCTTAAGCTAATACATTTGATTGAACGGCTCTTATCGATAACGGGGGCGAATTTCAGCAGGACAAGGGACAAACTCCGTCTTCTCTACATTCTTCAAACCTTTGTCTACATTGCCGAACCAGACAGTATCCCAAACCCAAAAAAAAATGACGGAGGGACGCTCGCTTATCCATCGTTGTATTAAGTACGATGGATGGCCCTCGAGGTCTCACCTAAGCCAGCAGCAGCTCTCCGACGTCTGCTTAGACTGTTAGTGTGTTGTAGCATTGTCTCCTCGGTCCTTTCGCGGTTTCAACGTCAGACAATCGAGATGAAAAGAACATTCAAGAAATGGATGATGTTCGATACGAGTAGTTGTAGGTCATTCGCATCTTATGGAGTCAGGTTGTTTCGGAAGAGTCTTGTCATACCCGACATACAGTATCTCCTCTCAATACTCAATTTTACGACTGCTCAGAGAGCACTCTAGAGTCTTATTGGAAAAAGAAACACTTATCGCCTGAGATCAGTTGCCGCCGTATAATATCTCTGCGATTGCTAATCTTAGACTCCGCTGCCTTTGGGTGTTCAGTGATAGTGCCCTAGAAGCAACTTTTCTTTGACGTCTCATTCAGCTACACCTATATATGTTCTCTTCATCTGTGCCTTCTCCCTTTCTCTCTATAACTTAACTAGCCAGCTACATTGCGATCTAACCAAGCACACGTACCAAACCACCACTTTCCATAGGTCTCCGCGTTCCCCTTCCGACAGCGAGACGCGTTGTACGTCAGACGTTAGCTTTGGGAATCCTATGTGCTGTTACACTTGCTATCGAGCAAGACTAATTTATTGTTTAAGGCTGTGGTACGGTTCTACGTCCTGGGGGCCCTTATTCAATGTCTCATTTTGATTGGAATGTCCGTTTGGCCGTTAGCCCCCGACAGCCCTTGGGACACAGATTCAGACAGTAGTTATGATTCGAAAAATGGGAGCCAGGATGACTGGAGATCGAATGGCGATGGCTGGGGATCAAGTGAAGATGGCTATGGGCCAAGTGATGATGACTACGAATCGAGTAATGATGGCGATGGACTACCTAGAAGTAACGGGGAATTGAGGGTGGTAAGTGGTTATCAGAGCGAAACTTTTTCAGCATGCCAGCTAAACAGTCAAAAGTCAACAGATGGTGACCTAAACACCGACATCTGGGAGTCAGGTCGCGGGCCCGCCCCGGGGAAGCCAAGAGGCCGACGACGGCTCGAAAAGCATCAATTATGAGCTATTCGCGAAAAAGCTGCCAGACAGAAGCAATCCGATGAAAATTGGAAGCGGACAAAAGCTACGAGGGCTGAATAAAGGGTGCGCCAGTACCTGGAACGGACTTTTGGGCTGTAATGGGGTGAGAAAGGCACAAAGGTCGAGACCAACTTTTGCTAATGTTAAGTGGCTAATAGTTAACACAAGGGTGTCAAGGGAATCTATCAAACGGACTTGGGAGTGGGTTGGAATGACGTTAGAGTTCTTGTAGGCGTATGGCGGTGTTGGTCTTGACAATTTGTGTGTTGCTATTTTATTTTTTTGCAGTCAACATCACTTGCGCCATGGCGAGCAACGTCTCTCTTTCGAAACTATCTTCAACCGCGACAGCACTCTTCCCATTTGCGCCCGCCTACTATCTACTCTACACCATGATCCCTCAGCTCCAGCCTTCAAGCTCACAGGCCTTCTTCTCCTCCTCTTTCATTCTAGTGAGCAAGTGAGCAACTTGTAAATGATGGTCCGCCATTAAACCACCGTTGGCACTCTCCTCCCCAGCTCCCAATTCCGAATCTCCCTTCTCTTCGCGCAAAATGTAGAGAAAACCCACCACGAGCACCAAAACCACCGCCGGCAAATAAT